>JANZXP010000004.1:2809151-2822318 GCA_027576715.1 Erythroxylum flavicans
CCATCACAGCAATTCCAGCCTCCACAATCGCCTTTGCGGCACCAATTCTAGAAGGAGCTCCTCCTTCCAATTTAATCGCATCCATCCCTCCCTCTTTCAAAACCCTAACCGCCGTATCAACCGCCTGTTCACAAGCCAAACTGCATCATCAACGCCTAATCCGACGCTCCATAACATTACATCAAAACACATGCCCCTTTGAACTTCAAGAAACAAACTCACTAAAGAAGACAATAACAACAGAAAATGTCACCACCTGTCCTGAGCTCGCCTCGTACGACCCAAACGGCAGGTCGCCAACGAGAAGCGGCCTCTTGGCCCCGCGAGAGACGGCTCGGCAGTGGACTAGCATCTCGTCGAGGGAGATAGGAAGAGTAGTGTCATGGCCGTGAACGACCATGGAAGCAGAGTCACCGACCAAGCAGACGTCGACGCCAGCGGTGTCGACGTGGACCGCTGAAGGGTAGTCGTAAGCTGTGACCACTGTGATGGGCTCGCCTTTTTTGTATTTTTGCTTCAAATGGGTTAAGGTTACTCTTTGGTTTGGGTTTTGAGGCTTTGGACCACCGTAGACTGTGTTCTCCGGGTAATTGCTCATGTACCGGAGGCGAGAAAAAGCTCGAGTTAGTGAAGAGGATCGTGCAAGTTTAGTAAATACGGCCATTGTTGATATGACAGCAAACTGGATGCCGTTTCTTATATATAATTTCATTGTTCAACTAAATAAACAATTTGATAGAATAATTTATTTTATATAAAAATATCAATAAATCGAATTAAATTTAAATTCGATCCAAACACAGTCAAATTTTAAATAACATAATAATGTTTTAATTAATTAATTTTTAATTATTAAATAAAATAATTTTAATCTTCTGTTTTGTTTTTAAATTATGTAGAAAAACCTGTTTGAGTTTTTTCTGTTTTTGGTATTATATTTAATATATTAATTATTAATAGAAATGTGAATAATCTAATTTAATATTATATATTTGATTAACTAAAATTAATTATTAATATGAATTACAAACAATTTAATAATTTTATTTATTAATTATTAATAAATATAACTAAATTTAAAATAGCTCCAAAATATATATAATTTAAATAAAATTTTACTTAATAATTAAAATACAATTTTTATATTTAATAAAATACAATTTTTTATTAATATAATATTATATATGATATCAGTCTAAATTTATTTATTGAAAATAATTTATTTTTATTTTATTTAATATGTAATTATTATAGTAACAAAAATATAACTACATTAACAACAATCAAACAAAATTTTGTTTTTATTTAAAAACTCAAAACTAAAAACTAAAAATCAAAATAATTAAAAAAAAGAAACCAAACGAAATTTAGTATTCAAATCAATTTGAAATTTATACCCGTTGACTTTACAATTTAGCCAAATTCTCAACTGTAATCTAAAAGAAGTTTGGTTTTGAGCGGTTAGATTACAGGTAAAGCATGAGCTTACACTTGTTCCACCATGGTCATGCTCTTCTTCCCTGTTTTCCTGCATACTTTTGGGATGGGGAGAGAATAGGATTAAGTATTGAGCCGTTTGTTTATATTTTTTTTATGTAATTATTTATTTTTTTAAAAACTTGTTTTATTGTTAATATTATTTTAGTTATATTTTTATTACTGATAATAATTACATATCAGATAAAACATAAAGATGAATTATTTTTAATTAATAATTTATAAATTAAATTTATTTTAAATATATTTAGTTATTAAATTAAATTTTATTTAAAAAATATATATTTTGAAGATATTTTGGATTTATTATATTATTAATAATTATTAAATTAAATTAACATAATCATTAAATAAATTATCAATTTAAATTAGATTATTCATATTATTAATAATTAATTTTAATTAAATATATAATGTTAAATTAAATTATTCACTATTTTTATTATTAATTAATTAATATTTAGTTTTTAGTCAATCAAATTATGAAAAAATAGAAATAGAAAGCAAAAATTACTTTTATAGTTTTATATATTTTGAAAATCGGAGGAAAATGGATCAAAAAATTCAAATAAACAAAATTTTTAACTAAATTTGAAAATAAAAATAAATAGAAACAAGGAGGCTCTTAACAGTAAGACTATTCATTACGCTGCTCGCAAAACTGGGCATTTCTAACCCAAAAAAATATTTAATATATGAAATTATTTACAAAACAAATGAGAAAAGACATAAAATTGAACTAGATTGAATATAACATTCTATTTTTATAATTCTCTATTTTGAAAATTAAATTATTTATATATATATAGAAGGAAAACACAAATTAAAAAGAATAAGTTATAGATTCATTTATATAAATAATTATGGCAAATGGTGGATGTTGGAATTAGATAAATTTAACACTCTCGAGTATTGTTGTTGTTTGTTAGTCAAATTTTAATAGGGATGTCAATTTTAGCTTAGTTCAGCCCAATTTTGTCCTGGGTTAATCGAAACATGGGTTTAAATTTGCACGAGGTTGGATTAGGACGGCCTGTGATCTGACCAAAACAACAAAAAGGACATTGTTTTGTTTTTTTTTTTTAAAGGATGGGTCGGGCAGGGCCAACTCTCTTATGATCCATCTGACTATGAGCCAGGCTAAGAGCGGCTCCAGCTCGACTCGGTCTATTGACATCACTAAATTTCAATTACTATAGCATAAGGCAAAAAGTGAACTTTGAGGCATTCGAAATGAGTAAGGGTATTTAATGGTTGATGTAAGGCCCATTTAAGGCTTACCCTAAATTTGAAAATAACTTTTTTATTAGTTAGAAATAAGACTGTGTATTATAAAACTTTTTCAAAATATGCGTAAAAGTGAAATTTTTATTGAATTTTTGTTGTCGTATAAAACTCTCAAAAGTTCAAGTTGAAGTTGTAAAAAGATTGAATAGGAATCACAAATGGAATTCAAGTTTAAATTAAATAAATTTTAAATTTGATTAAAAAAAATGTCTTGAATAAAAAAATTAACGAATCAACTTATATTTTATCAATTTTAATTTTATCTACAAATCTAACTCAATTAGGGATGATAATCTGTTAGTTCATGAACCTAGATTTAATTATTTTTAATAGGTTAACCTATAGATTCAGGCCCAGGTTTAGACTAACTCGAGGCATGTATCAAATGCATTGAGAAGCAAAATCTTAAAAGTGTTACAAGAGGAATAATTTTCATAAAATTTTAAAATTTAAATTTTAGTATTATTAATATTATTCTTATAAAATAAAATTTATTTAATTTAATGAGAATGATCAATCACCTAATAATAAATCATGAAGAGCATTAAAATGGATATATAATTTGTCCTTATCTTTATCTTCCTTTAATAAAGATGGCAATAGGCTGAGTCCCCCCGTTCAGTTAGGATTGATCGACCCTTGTACTATGAGTCATAAACTGCCCGTCCCGTAATCCAACCTCTAGTTCGATGGGCCATAGATTGATAGGGTCGACTTTACCTGACTTTTAAATTTTAAAAATTCAAAAAAATGATTCCACATAAAACGATGTCGTTTTGTTGTTCTCGATTTGAATTGTGCCTGAACAGCCCTGACTCGAGCCTGGTCAATAACTCGCTCTAGCCAAGAAATCTCAACCAATGACTAGATCAATTCAGACTTAACCTATTAACTTCGAGTTGAACCAAACCGAACCAAGTTCGAACAAAGTTGTCATCTCTGTCCTTGAACTTATGCTCGTAAAGAATCCAAAAGGTAGTAAAGGGTTGTTGATTCGAATGAACGTACAGGGACCACATAAAAGAAAGAAAGGAGGGAATAGTAATCGATCAGGAGCGTCCACTATGAGCATATTGGGATTGGTTGGTGAACGACATCGTCATAGTTATATCCATAAAATAACGAGTTTTTACAAAATTCCTTAACACGTGCTTTTACCAATTCTCCCACAGATATTTAGCAATTAATTAACTAAAATCCACTTATGTAACTAATTAAGTAACTAACATTAAGTATACACCTCTGCAATTTTCATTAAAATTCAAATAATTCATAGTAATTTTGTCATTTAACATAAATATTTGCTCTAAATACATATTTGCAAAAATAATTTTTTGATGCTGTTTATACGAATTTTTAAAAGTTGATCATTAAATTAAAAATTTTGAAAATTTTGATACTAAATTGAAAATTTATCAAAAGTTTAATATTAAATACTTTTAAATACATCATTATATTATTTAAATAAATATTAACATTAAAGAGGGCGATAAGTTCAAAATTTGTGTTTTTTTGTAAAAATATAAAAGAAAGATTGCGTATATTAATGACCCTCTTTTAACATTCGTACGAGGGAGTCTTGTATACCGGGTCATGTTTAGTTTTTTTTTTAAATATTAGCATTAGAGGTTAACTTATAAAGTTATTTTAAAAAAATGAAAGGAAATGAAACATAGAAGATAACGAGATACAAATGTCAGGCACGTCTTCCCTGTTTTACAGAAGGCAGTTGAACAGAAGTAGGTGAGATGTAGTTGGCTTGGCTTTACCGTCGACTGCAAGCTATAGAATGAACTACGAATTCATCACAAAGAACTACATTACTCCTTCCACAATCTCAATCACAGAGACAACACCATTAAAGTATTTAATATTAGCTTCTTAATTATTAGTTAATCTCAATCTTTCTCTGTCGAGTCTGTCCAACCTCTTTTCACCTTCCTCCGTCACCTTTTATATAAGCAATCTCCTGACATTCTCAGTCCTTCTCTCTTCATTCTCATTGGAGCCCCACCATGGAAGGCCACGATGTCCCACCACCACCGCCGCCGCTGCAGGATCCTCCGTTGATGTTTCCACCGTCGACCTCGTTGCCTCCGCCAGGGATGGAGGTGCTTCCAGATATTGACTGGGTTAGCCTTCTCTCTGGTCAAAACACAGGGCTCGTCGAGAGTGCTAGGCCTGCCATGGAAAACCCTTGTGTGATGTCTCGAAACAATATCGGAACAGCCGAGGAAGAGATGATCAAGAGTCAGATGGATAAGAAGAAAGTTGGCAAATCGAAGAAAGCGACTCGGCCTAGGTTTGCGTTCCAAACAAGGAGTGTCGATGATATTCTCGATGATGGATACCGGTGGAGGAAATACGGACAGAAAGCTGTGAAGAACAGCAAATACCCCAGGTGTGTTCATTAGATTTTTTGTTGTAAGTAGATAACCTAATATCTAAACCTTAGTTTTCTCTTATATTCCAAGCCATCAGGAACTTATGTTCTTCATAAGCATGTCTGAATTTTCCTAGGAGTTACTATCGTTGCACATATCATACATGCAACGTGAAGAAACAAGTCCAGAGGCTATCAAAGGACACGAGCATCGTGGTTACGACCTACGAAGGAGTTCATAACCATCCCTGCGAGAGGCTAATGGAAACCCTAACTCCTCTCCTGAAGCAGATGCAGTTCCTTGCCAGGTTCTAAGTATAATCAAACAGAAGAAAACTTCTCTTCTTGGCTGGCATCTTGTAG
Source organism: Erythroxylum flavicans (assembly GCA_027576715.1). Taxonomy (NCBI): domain Eukaryota; kingdom Viridiplantae; phylum Streptophyta; class Magnoliopsida; order Malpighiales; family Erythroxylaceae; genus Erythroxylum; species Erythroxylum flavicans. The sequence goes on from JANZXP010000004.1 coordinate 2,814,682, forward strand.
TTGTACACTTTATATTATACACGATCCAAACACTGTCACTTTCTGTACTATTTTCATTGTTTAGAACCTCATATCTCCCGTGTTTTAATATGTATGTATTGTCACTTTCGACGTGTAAATGAACTGAAATTTGGTGTTTTTAACATAAAAGTTTCAGGAACTGTGATATTGATATCTCATGCAAGTCGTAGCGTTAGTCTATCTTGGATATTTGCAATCGCCCATTAATAGAAATATAGGAAGCTTCATAGAAATTTCGAGAGTGATAATTACTAGAAAACAATGTTTTGAAAACTAATCGTAAAAATTTAGAACTAGCCGATTTTTTAGTTCGGTTTTTTAATTTTTAGGATTGATTTAGTTTAATATTTTTGTTGTTAAAAGTTGTGACCAATTTTACAAATTAATTATTTTTTATAAATCAAAATAAAATAATTAATTTGTATTTAATATTTTTTAAATTAAATTTTAAATTTTTCGATAAGTAAAGATAATTTTTCAATTATTTTTTAAATTCATCAATTGTAATTGATCTTTAATCGATTTTATGATTGTCTAATACTAATTAAATCTTTTAACCTTTAAACTTCTTATATTATTAGTTTAATTTTTGATCTGGTTTTGAAAATATGGATAGAAAGGCAAGGCCTATCCACAGATTGTAATGCAAGGAAAAAAAATAAGTATGCATTCTATTCTATGTGACAAAGAAGTTTCTTTTCTTTGTGTGTGAGTGGTCTCATCTCTTAATCAAAGGTTTTGAATTCAAATTCTCATAATTGAAAAACTTGTTTGGCCAGCACTTTACTTTTTATAGACTGACCCAGTGTGAGGGGAGATTATTCTAAGCGTAGATAACTTAAAGACATCTTCTTATAATTGAGCCCCTCATAAAAATCTCGTGGGCTAAACAAAAAAAAATTCTTTTCCAAATTTTGAGTGTATAACATGCTTTTTCTAAAAATATAATTAAGTATAATAATTATGCATTTCAAAATATAATTAATAGTTCACAAATTATGATGTTGGAATATATTATTTAATAAATCATTCGTTCTAAATAAATAAATTAGATCAAATAATTATTTACAATCCAAGTGATTGTAAGATATTTAATAAAGAAAATAAAGAAATTTACGTAAAATTTGTTTTACCATTTTATTTAAGTAATTTAATAAAATATAATATTATTTTAATTTTAATTGGCTAAATTATAACGCTTACATTTGAATTAAATTTTATTTTTTAATTTGAATCTAATTTAAATTTTAATTTATTAACTTATAACATAGAGTTACTTAGAGATAATAATTTTCTATTTTATTTAATTGACAACCTAATTTCTTAAATTATTAAATAAGATGATGTTCTTTTATTAAATTTAATAAAAATATTTTTAGTACTTTAATTTTAAAATAAAATAATGTCATTCTAATTTTATTTTTAATTTTTAATTTGAACCCAAATTAAAATTCAATTAAAATAAGTTTAATTTATTAATTTTAGATGAAATTATTATTATTTTCTTTTCCTATGATCTATGGATCTGCAAAAACGTGTTGGCCCAGGTCACTAACATAAAACTCAAGAGTCCAGCATCCATATCACGAAAAGTAACACCAACCATACACTAATAACCAAACAAGCATAGATCTTTTTACGCGGGCAGCCCACGACACAGACACGTTTACACTTACTTTATTATATATATGTATATAACACACACCAAGTCTATGTACATAGAAACAATACTCGTCTCTTCCGATAATCTCTGGGGTTCAAAATGATTTCCGAGTTGGTGGACAAGGCCAAAGAGTTCGTGGCTGATAAGGTGGCGGACATAGAGAAGCCAGAGGCCACAGTCACAGACGTCAATCTGAAGAAGGTCAGTCTCGGCAATATCCAATACGAAGCCAAAGTCTCCGTGAAGAACCCTTACAGTGCTCCAATCCCCATTTGCGAGATCTCTTATACTCTCAAGAGTGCTGGAAGGTACGAATCTGTTTCACTATGATTTTGACTTGAGTGCTAATCAACAAGCAAATTGATTAATTCTTTGGACGGTAAGATCTTTCTAAGTGTTACCCTATTTTTGCTTAAAACTATGGGTATGTATGACTCCGGTTCTGTGGAACAGAGAGATTGCGTCAGGGACGATACCAGACCCAGGGTCGTTGAAGGGTAACGACACAACAAATCTGGATGTGCCAGTGAAAGTGCCACACAGTATACTGGTGAGCTTGGTGCGTGACATTGGAGCAGATTGGGATATTGATTATGTACTGGAGTTGGGACTCACCATCGACCTTCCTGTCATTGGCAACTTCACCATTCCTATCTCAAGCAATGGCGAGATCAAGCTCCCCACCCTCTCTGATTTGATCTAATTTCGTATGTGATTTTAATTTTCGGTACCAAGATTGGTCATTATTATGAAGCTAATGAATAACTTTCGTCTCAATTGGGTTTTGCTCATGCATTCACAAACTTTCCGATTGGTCAAAGTGAATTCTAATGATGTCAGGTAGAGCAAACAACGCCAGCTTTGGTTAAATATGATTCTAATTAATTTAAAATTTAAATTAAATTGGAATTATATTTAAAATTAAAATAATATTATTTTAATACGAAAATTTGAATTGTTTAGATTGATTATCGAATTGAACCCAAAATTTAATTAACTCAAAATTAATATATTGATTTCACACCTGATCAGATGAACTTTTGCCAAGTTTAGTAAAAAGGAGTAACAGGCATTAGGGTGTTAGAAGGACCAAATCCTCTATTCCAATAACCTCGTTCTAACCTTGTTCTGTGCATAATATGATGTCGTTTTAACATGCTTTTGCCAAGTTTAATGAAAACAAGTAATAGGCATTAGGGTGTTAGAAGGGACCACATCTTATAACTTGTTTCAATCTTATTTCTCACATATCAACTACAAAACGTCATCGTATTGGGTCATTTTATACATTTAAAGTGTTTCAAACATTATATATATATGAATATCTATTTTGTATTTAGCGTAAATGTTAAGGTTGGGAAGATTCCTTAAAAAACAAAACGAAAAGAAGCCTTTTAATAATAGTGATTTTTTAATAAAATACGATATTTAAATTAAGTGACGGAGAATCATCGACAGTTTCGTCGGCAATAAAGTCACAACAGGAATAAAGTACTTGTTTTAATAATACATAAGCCGTATGTCATGGGGATGTAGCTCAGATGGTAGAGCGCTCGCTTAGCATGCGAGAGGTACGGGGATCGATACCCCGCATCTCCACTATTTGTTTTGATTTTGTCCATTTACGAATTACGACCAATTACAAATTGTAGAGGAAAGTAAGGAAGAATATGTCGAAATTACTCATTTATTCGTTATATAATTATAATAACAATAATACGTTAATGGTACATTTACAAAATTTTGATGCATAAGTTTTTGGGTAGATTTTTAAAATTTTAAAATTAGATTAAATGCGAACTAAAACTTAAAAATATGTTTAGAAGTTCAAGAATTATATAAAAATTCAAAAAAATATAATACCATTTATAAAAGATTTAAAGTTTTTGTAAGTTATAATTGCGTAATTACTCAAAATTAAGCAATTCGGTCGGTTCAATCGCGAAAATTTTAAATCGACTGATTTTTTGATTTGTTTTAAAATTTTCAATTTGATTTACTTAAATAACCCTTTATGTTAAAAATTAACTACTTATTAGTTAATCATTCAGTTTCGTAAATTAATCAATTTTTATAAATTAAAATTAATTAATCAATTTTTATTTAACAAATTTTTCAGTTAAACTTCAAAATTTTTAATGACTAAAGACAATCTCCTTTAATCATATTTCAAATTTTTTAATTTTATTTAATCTTTAATCAATTGTACGACGATTCACTACTAATCGGAACTTTTAAGTCTTAAATTTCTTATTTTCGGTCTAATTTTTAAAAATTAAACTACGAGTTTGTTATTAAATTGCAACCTAAGTGTCCCATGGTTATTCTCTGTCTTAACATAGATTGTGAAAATGAATTATTTGTGAATCAGTTACCTGTTGTATCTATGCCTGGCAGTGTGCAAGAGACCTTGAACTTGAAGGGTTCCAAATGGAAGAGATGAAGTCTCTCCAAAGAAACCCGTCGGATGCTGACGGGTCTTCACCACTAAATAGAAAGTGGATGGAACATTGAACGGTACGATGCAAGGATTGTCGATTGTTTGAAGCAAACCCAATTCAATCTAATTTATCATAAACCATAATCCTTAATCAAACGCTATCAGCTATATGATTTTTTGATCTAGTTCGACCAGTTTAACAGTAAAAATTTTAAATTGGTAAACTTTTTATTTTAGTTTGCAATTTTTTATTTTTGTTATTAAAAATTATTAAATTTATTAATTAATTGATCAATTTTTATAAACTAATAAATTTTATAAATCAAGATAAACTTATTAATTTTTATTTTATAGTATTTTTTTAAAATTTAAATTTAAATTTTTCAATAAATAAAGAAAATTTTTTAAAATTATTTTTTAAAATATTTAATTTTATTTATCTTTAATTGATTTTATAGCATTGTAATACCGAGTGAATCTTTAAAAACTTCAACCCCGTGTGTTATTACATCAAATCATTTATTTCAGTTACTCTATTCTAACCATATTCTATTAAATCTCATTAATATATTTAAGTGAGGTTTACGTAAATGTGTGAATAAAATTTTATAAAATATAATAGAAACATCGTCATTGAAATAGGAAATATGATCGCGTATGTTACAGGTTAACTTTCGGTTTCAAAACATTAATTTTTTGACAAGAGCAAGACTAACGAGATATTTATATGAGTATGATCAGACACCAAATGACTAAAGTGGTCTTCCTCCAAGTCTTTTTCTAGTTATTGTAGTTTGACACCCACCATTAGAATCAAGTGGTGGGTCTAGTACCAGTAGACGCCAGACAGTATGTTTGTTTTTTAACCAGTAATGTGAAAGATTAACTTTTACAACGCTTTAAACTGTTTATCTCAAAGTATGTGAAAGGGGAATGTAATACCTTTTATGGTCAAAAGTTATGCTTAAATGTTTCGTGTTCTGATAAAGGAAGAAACAAGCTCGACAAAAAGCACCCTAAAGAACATCTAATTTTGGGTTAATTGTAACTTTTTTAAACTTTGACTCAATTTTGATAATTGAGTATCGACCCAAATGTTCCATATAAGATTTATACGTAATATAAATACAATATATGAAAGTCATGTGAAAAAACATTATAATTTTACGTTATCTACTTTAAAAGAGAACTTAACATCGGATTATTTTTTCTAAAACTTTAAAATTAAAACATTTTAATATTACTTTTTAATATTCATACTAAGATTGTAAAATTAAGTAAAATTTTGAATTTTTTTTACATTTTACCTTCTAAATTTAATTAAAGTTTGAGAAAAAGAGTAAAATAATTAATACACGTTGAATTTTATAAAAAATAATTAAATTGAATATATTATTTAATTTTTAATTATTAACTTCTCAAATAATTTACAAATTTTATTATTTTTATGTAAAGCTTGATTCAAAGTTTACCCACTATGATAAAAAGATAGATTTAATTAGAGAATTACCTAATTTGAAAAAAAATGAACAATTAACCATCTATAATAAACATTATAGTTGACTTTTACTTATTTGAAGACTTGATCCTAATAATTACTACATTGATTGTGGGATTTTTAAATACCTTTCCCTTTTATATATTTAATTTGTATTGTAAGTATTTGGTATGACTTATATACTTAAGAAAATGAGTTGTGTTACATAATCAGATAATGATCGACCAGAAAAAAAAGAACAAAAGAGGGAATTCTTGTTTTCACATTGGGAGTTTGCAATAGAAAATTGGAAAGGCACTAACTAAATTCAATTAAAACTCTGTCGAATGTTGACCCTTCAAGTACAACCAAAACACATACATTAAAGCCTTCTGACCATTATAGTTGGAAGAATCTTGAAAGCCAACTTGTAACCTCAAAGGGAGGTACCAATAAGATCCTTAGTTCACTCAACAACCACACCACATGGTGGACAATTGAAATATACAACTTAACCCTTACTTAACACATGAACTGACGAACCCAATTAAAGCATAAAAGATGGAAGAATTGTATTCATTTCAAATAATGGCGTTTGGTTCAAAAATAGTGCAAACCAACCATCATTATTTGAGATTTCTGGGTAAGATTTGTAAACTGTTTTGAACTTTCTAATCTTTTTTTTTAAAGAATTATTTTTAATTGTCGGTATGATCATCAGAACTATTTGATTATAATTTTTTTTAGAATACGAGGGAAACTCTTTCTGAGGGACTTGATGAGCAACACCTCTCGTGCAATGTAACGCCCAAACGGGCAATACCTCCAACAAGGGCCCAATCGAGCAACACCTCCAGCGGAGGGCCCAAATGGGCAACACCCCTGGCGGATAAAATTCTCGACTGTCCCAAGTTCTTACAAAGACTGCAGTAACACGGTATGAAATCGAATCTGAGACCTGGAGCACACGAAGCACCACTCTCAACCATCTGATTATAAACTAATTAAACTAATACAATTATTTTTAATTTGATAATCTAAACTCAAATCGTTATATTAGAATTATTAATTAATGTGTATTATTTATATTTTTGTAAAAAAGTTAATTTTGTAAAAAAAATAAAATTAAAACATATGCGACCCAATTAAAGTAAAGTATAAAAGATGATAAGATTTCATTAATTTTAAGTCTATATTTTTATATTTTAAATTTAATTAAACTAAAATAATTGTTTTAACTAATTTAGTTTTAATTAGTTAAATATGATGATTTCCAAAATTTTAAAAATTAAGTTCAATTAAGGAGATATTTTTTAAATAATTACAATTAATTTTTAAAAATTAATTAAATTATAGACATCACAATAGATATTTCAAAATTTTGTTTAAAAAAATAAACTAATATTAGTATATTAAAATGAATTTAATATAAAGAGGACAAAGAAAAAGAGAAAACCACAAAAGCCCATGAGTCACACTTTCACATATTAAATGCTCTCCTCTGTTTCCAAACCTGGAATTAAATGCTGCAGCTGGAAAATCCACCCACCTTCACTCCAAAAAATCCTCTCCCCTAATCCCACTCCCACATGGATTTCTCCAATCCCACTTCAATCCCCAAATGTCCTCCTCCTCCTCCTCCACCGCCACCCCCACCACAACAACCCCTTCAATTTCCCCACCAATTTCTTCCTCCAGTTATCTCACAAACCTTGGCCTTGGCTACTCAATAGCCATAGCTTTAGGCTTCCTTGTCCTTCTCTCTACCATCCTCTTAGCCTCTTACATATGTTGTCGTTCTCGTAATCGCAATAGCAGCAACGGTAACGGCGGCGAGGATAACGGTAACGGAAACCATAGCTCTGTCACTGACGGCATAATTCTGCCTCGTATTATCTTCGTCGCCGAAGACGACGAAGAGCTTGGACGTGACAATGACGGTTCTGTCGCCGTTGGGCTCGACCAAGCTGTGATAAACTCTTACCCCAAGTTTCAGTTCACAAAAGAAGGGTCTTTGACTGCGGGTAATAACACAA
>JANZXP010000004.1:2859162-2871303 GCA_027576715.1 Erythroxylum flavicans
TATTTATTTAGCATTCTTTTCTTTTGAAATTCTAATTCAAACTTTATTAATTAATTTTAGATTGAATCAAATTGAGAATAACTGCTGTTTAAATAATTTATATTTAATATATCTATAAAAATTTATAAACTAATGGTTCAAAGATGAATATGTTTCGATAGATGTATAATCTTACCAGAAGAAATATGGTCAATAATATAATAGTAAGAAACAAATTAAACACATTTGGTATTAATGAAAAATTGAGAGAAATGATATTTGGATGATTCGGATATGTTAAAATGAGAGCTCTAGTAAATAGATGTAAGAAAATATGATTTAAATAAGGGTCATTTTTGTATTATCATTATTTTGTATTATTAGTTGGTTTATCAGAAACAACCTCTTTGCTAAATAAGGGTCAGACTATGAACTACTAGATTTTGCTAGACTCTACACTTTAGTGAAACTCTTTGTTAAATAAGGGTCAGGCTATGAACTATTAAACTTTGCAGGACCCACGTTTTAGTGAAACTCTCAGTCAGTAACGTTATTGTTATTGCATATTAAAAAAAAGAATTTATGTATTCATTAATTAGTAAACTATATATTTTTAATTTGGTTTAGGTTTATTATCAATAAAAGAGATTATATACATTTTTATTAGATGATATTTACAAAAAAACTTATCTTAACATCTTTATTTTGAATCAGAAATCTTAATTTTACCCAAAAATAATAAGCTAAATTTAAAGCCAACTTCTTCAAATTTGATGCATTATTTTTGAAATAGAAGGAGGAAGTTTCTTTATTTTAAAAATAGGATTTAATTGTAACAAAAAAAAAGGAATAGAAAAGAGGAATTTTTTACGCAAGTGGAGCCCGCTGAGGAGTTTAGTGCATCAGAAAATCAGTAACCTTCCATACTTTTGCAACTTTTTCAGCCACTTGTCAATACGACAAGCATTTCGTCGGTGCTCTTAGAAGCATCTATCGCACCCTCTCACTAAGGAGTGGTTGAGATTGATGGGTCAGATAAAGCACACTAAAATAGATACAGAGGATCTCAATCCATTTAAAAGCAGCACTCGGTCCCTCCTCAATGTTGTCAAATCTAACGCCGTCAATTTGCTTGATTTCAAATTCCTCCGAACCTCAGGCTCGGAATACACTTTTATATTCACCGAACTTTTAGTTTCTCTCTGCTTGTTTGTCTCTGTACTCTGTAGTCACTTTTGCATTTGCGCAGAAATTGTTTGAGAGAGACTCATTTCGGTGAGATTAGGGTGTTAGAGAGGTACATTTTAGGGATCTGAGTATAATGGCCGACGAATCTGAGAATCCGATCGAATCGATGGTGGAGAAGATAAGCGAGAAGATCCACGATCACAGTTCTTCTTCTTCCGATTCCGATTCCGATTCAGAGAAGAAGGAGAAGAAGGAGAAGAAGCCGGAATCTCCATCTTCGGTGAAAGAGAAGATTTATCGGTTGTTTGGGAGAGAGAAACCTGTTCACAAGGTTCTTGGTGGAGGAAAAGGTACAAAACCATGTAGTTTCCTGATTGCTTTTATGTAATATGCTAGAGTTCTTGATTGTACCTTTTCGTCTTCCATACTGAGATGTTACCTTTTGTTTATGTATTTCTTGTTTTTAATCTTCTAATGCTTTAAAAGTAGTAGTAGGTTGCCTTTTGGAGTAATCATCCGATCCAGTAGATTCTTCATTTTGTGAAGGCTGTGAAGCCGTTTTGGAAATGTGATTAAATTAGCTTCTTTAAGTTTTGCAATATCTTCCTTTAAGCTAATTTCTTTGTCGACTTAGATCTTATAATAGTTTTTGTTTGGTTTTTTTAAGTGTTTATTTGGATTCTTATTTTCGTGAACTTTCAAATCAAGCACTAAATTCAAAAGCAGTTGAGGGAAACCTATGCCTTTAGAGATCCGTTTTCTAATTTGTTCTTTCTGCTTCTTTAGTTCATAGCAGTTTTAGGTGACAATTCATAAAGCCCTGTAAATTGCATATGTTGAGATATCTTTCTGCTTCTTTCATGTCATTATACTGCTAATGCATATTGTGTTGGATGCTACGTTGTTCGTCTCGTAATAATTTTTCGCAGCTGCTGATGTTTTCTTATGGAGGAACAAGAAGGTCACAGCGGGAGTACTTGGTTTTGTCACGGCGATTTGGGTCCTTTTTGAATTGATCGAATACCACCTGCTTACACTAGTGGGACACATTTTGATACTCTCGTTGGCAGTCCTTTTCCTGTGGGCCAATGCTCATACATTTATCAACAAGTGATTCTCATGAAATTCCCTTCCACTTTCCTAGTACATATGGGATTTGTTTTGTGTAACATATTAGGGGAGCATGTTATGCTCATGCAATTGACCTGATCACTTCTGCAGGACTCCACCTCGTATCCCAGAATTTTACATTCCAGAGGAACCATTCCTGCAGGTTGCTGCAGCACTGAGGATCGAAATCAACCGTGGCTGTGCAGTCTTACGAGATATTGCATCTGGCAAAGACTTGAAACCATTTCTCGTTGTAGGGCTTTGTCCATCTCATTATTCTCTAATTCATGATGTGAAGTTCAAATTGCATACTGGGTCTTGTCCATCTCATTATTCTCTATCCATAATTATACTTCTATCGATGCATCCGATGGTTGTTTGAGTATTATGGTATACTTTTTCCATACGTTAAGTATATATGATATCTTATGTGATCTATTTTACAGTTTGGAATCAACCTATCTTCAAGGCAGCTTTCTAACTTCACCAGTTTATGTCTCAGGTTATAGCTGCCTTCTGGATCATGTCAGTTGTTGGAAGCTGGTGCAATTTCTTGACTTTGTTTTACATTGGTAAATAACTAAATTCAACTGGTTTGATACACTTCCAATCGATTGTTGGCTAAATTTTGATTACTCTGATCGGGAAACAGCATTCGTCCTACTGCATACGGTACCGCTCTTGTATGAGAAGTATGAGCACAAGATCGATCCACTCGCAGAGAAGGCCATGATAGAGATAAAGAAACAATATGCCGTATTTGATGCCAAGGTCCTCAGCAAGATCCCGGTGGCTGCATTGAAAACCAAGAGAGTATAGAGGAGTCTGATGGTTGTGATTTTACTTCAGTTCCGTCCTTTGCCCCGTTTAACTCTTATTCAAGTGTTGTGATTGAAAGTGGTCTGAAATGTGCGGGTTTTTAAAGTTGTAGGTTCTTATATGCATTACGATCAGTTTGTCACTAAAAGCTTCGTGTTAGGCCAGTTTTTATTTTTGGCTCAGTTATGTGGTTCTTGACGTTTTGGTTTTTATTGAGACTTATATTTAATTGTTAAGGAGTAGAATTAAATTCAAATAATGTTATTTTTAGGAGCAGCAACGGATCATACCTGAGTTTGAGTCAAATAGATTTTGGATTTGAGCCGGAGTCGTAATTTGGTCAAACATATCCTTTGATTTAGGCCTTTCTCAACCCAATTTCCTATAATTTGTTGAATTCGAACAAAATGTCGAGTTTTAGCTTTGGTTAGATACCGATGAAGTTGAATCTGATCCGTCAGACTTCGAGCTGGGTCAGATTTTTGATTGTGCCAAACTTGGGGAATTACAGAAGAACGAAGAGTCTTAGCTATTGGCAGAGCCGTAGATCTAAATCTCCTCGTTATCGACTGCGAATTTGCTCACGTTTTGCTTCAAAGGTTCAGACTAGGAAGAAAAATGTGCATAAATTAATGATTAATTTATACATTTTAAATTTTATTTAAGTTTTTATGAAAATGATAATTTTGACTTCTATTATTTATTGTAGTATAGTTATTATGCAACATGAAAAATTGGGCCTTGTGGCCCAGCAGAAGTAAGTTGTAATGTTACAGATCTGAGGGCCCACAGTATCCCGCAAATCGCAACACTATATAAACAACCGTCCACGTTGTATAAACTCTGCGGTTAGACTTTTGGAGAAAGCGAAGAAGCATCTAGGGCTTGGCTCTGCGACGCCGTTGGTTCTTCACCTGTCAACATTTCTTTTGGTTGTTTGATTATTCGCCGTGTTCTTTTGATGCAATGACGATAACGGAAGAAAGATATCTTCGATTGCGTGTTGGTTAATAGCGCAACATGAATCTTCTTTTTACTGGTTCGTATTCACTGAGCATCTTCTCTGTTTCTAGTCGCTTTTCTTTTTAGAAAACGAAGGACCTATGGAGGGAGTGCTTTTTGTTTACTCAGTGCACTCTCATCCAAGTTTGCCTTCGAAGATCGGTGTCGATAGTGGATCTCTTGAACCGTTGATCTATTCGATGCGGTTTTGAGGTTTCGTGGATCCGAAATTCGCACAAGTAATTGTTTCTTAAAATTTTGTTTGTTTGCGAAGGTTATCCCAGCGGAGGGGCAAAAGTACTCTGTAAATTGAGGCCTCTCTAACGATGTCGTTTATGCCTTCGTAGATTAATTTGCCGAATCGTAGGATGCCCTGGATTGTCAATTTCAGTGCGTCTGGAACCCTCGGCTATAATCACACCTTGATTAAAAAGCTATTTTTAAGTAATTAATTATTTAATTGAATATGATAACCTAATTCCAAACTTATTGGAAGAGAATACAGAGGAATCTATTAAATGTTGGGTATCACATAGGTGATTACGGCTGCTTTTTAGTAGCGATTCTAAACCTTTTCTAGCCAAGTCTAAATTTAAATTATCTTTATAAGTAAAAATATATTATAAAATATTTTATTTTATTTAAATAAAAATACATTAATAATATTTATTAATATATAATAAACTAATAATTTAAACTAAAATTATATTTTCTATTATGATTTATTTAAAGATTCTTAAAAGTTAAAATAAATTTAAAAAATTTACTAAATTTCTTTTTAATGTCTTTATAGTTTAAATTTTATTTTTAACACATTCTTAAATTATATTAAACAAAATTATTTTTATATATAATTAATAATTTAATTTTGTTAAATAAATTTATAATAAAATAATAATTATTTTTTAATAATAATAATTAAAAGTTTATAAAACAAAAAATTTAATTAAAATATAAAGATATAAATTTTAAAAATATATTTTATTAATTAAATTGTGTGATAAAATTAAAAAAATCCATAACAAATTTTAAAGATTTATAAAATATTAAATACACTCGTTAAAATCTCAAACTTCAATCTGCATTGATGGTATCAGAAATAGAGAGTGACAAAGGATAACTTGGTGGGCTTCGCATACTAAAATGAATTCCCAGATTCTTTAAAAAGGACAATGTGTTGGGCCTCACGTATTCTGACTCATCACTTGTTTTTTCTCAGAAAGCTTATAAACATAAACCGAATTAAAACTCAGGCGGATAGCATAAAATGAGAATGCTCTCTCTTAAAAATTCCATGCGACCAAGGTTATTGATCCAACAATAAAAGGGCACGATGGTAATATTTTACCAATATGAATGTTTTGAAAATTAGGATCGTCAACTACTAACTGATTTGACAAGCAAATTGGACGTTATAAAAGGTTTTAGCTTGAATAACTTATTATCAAAGATTATGGGATAGCTTTGGATGATTTGGTGGGAGAACTTCTACATTAGCTTTAAAAGTTAAAGACAAAGTGAAAGCATAATTTGAATATAATACAGATCTTTTTTAATTCAATATAATCTTTTATCTTGTTAATTGTAATGTAATTGTACACAATCATTTACAGTCTTATTTGGATGGGGTCTTATCCAAATGTAATTGTGTACAATCATATGTTGGATGAGGTATTATCCAATTAGTTGGTGTGAAGTAATTTGATAAGGATAAATGTGATTTAAGTAGTCAATTTAGTTATAATTCTGATTTGTAACTTGATCATCAATCCTAGGGTGCTTATATATAGCTTATTTGAGTTTTGGTTCTCACAACATCGAGAGAGAACATTTATTTGTATACTTTGAGAGAAGTAATAAATGTTGACTTTTGTTGTGTTTCTTTTGTGGTTTATTGTTGCCATTGATTACCTATTGCTTTTGTAATATTCTTATCCGAGTGAGAGTTAAAACACTATAAAGGGAAGGTTGAGTCTTGCTTAAATGTCCTAAAGTGACTGTCATGTAAAGGTGTAAGTACAACTTCGGTACGAAAAGGCCTTTGTAATAACTGGTATCATAGCCAAATTTTGATATGGCAGGAGGCATCAATTTAACTGAGTATATCACCAGGATGGAGGCACTCATTTGGGTCAATTCCTCAAGGGGAGGAAGATATCATTTCCTATTTATCTTGGTTCGAAATGTTGAAGGTGCAAATTCAACAATTGCAACATTAAATTACAGATTTGATGATGGCACAAGAGGAATTTAAGTTCAAGATCACGATCCTAAGGCGTACCGTTACAACATAGGATGATGGACACGTCAAAAGCACTACAACGAAGGTGTAAGAACCCAAAGTTTTTGAGTGCGTATGGAACATGAAGGAGTTTAAGAACTCTTTGTAGCATATGAAGCAATACTTTACAACTGCTAGAGTGCCTGATGTTGAGAAGATCAGTTTGACGATCATTTGTTTAGACAGGGAGGCCAAGCTTTGATGGAGAATGAGGATTTATGTCGAAATAAGCACAAGTAGAACCCTCATCAACACATGAAAGAACATGGAGGAGTTAAATGATCAATCCCTTAAACACTTTTTGGCTCTTGAGAGATACCTTAAAGAAACTGAAACAAGATGGATTGATATGAGAGTATGTTAAACAATTTAGTTCTCTAATACTTAATATTGATAACATGTCAATCGAGGACAAGCTCTTCAACTTTTTGGTCAGATTACAACCATAAGAGTAAATGAAGTTGCAGAGGCAAAATGTGAAAGATCTAATCGCAATCGTTGATGCTTTGTAGATTTTTAAATGACGATGGAAACTAAGGCGAGTTTCTTTACTTCTTCCAAGGGCAAAGTTGTAGCTCAATAGGAGAAGAGTAGGGAAAAAAAAGTAGAAACACTAATGACTGTGGCTTCAATAGTGGGGAGATGTCCTCCAAAAAGGACAAATTTGTTATTTATGCAATAATCCAAATTTTGTAAGAGAATGTCCAAGGAAGGAGAAGCTAAACACCCTGTTAGCCAAAGAAGAAGGAGAACCTTTAGAAGTCACAATAAATTTGATTGCCTTGTTGAATGCAATTAAAAGTGAATCTAATCCCTTTGATAAGTTAATATATGAGGGAATATAGATCGATGGGAAGGAGGTAACCGAGATGTTGGATATGATTGCAACATACTCTTTTGTGATGGAAAAGATGGTAAGCAAGTTAGGGCTTAAAGTGTCAAAGACCCAACAAACATAAAAGTCCCTATGGGCAAGGCATAAACGATGGTAGGAGTTGCTTACAACGTCCCAGTAATTGGCCTGCCAAGTTTAATTACATGATCATACCACTTCAAAATTTTAAGTTAATATGAGGGATCAACTTCTTTAAGGCAACAAAGGCAATCATGTATTCAAGTTTAAGATGTATGACGATTATGCGTGATCAAAGTTTCTTCTATGTTAATTGTTATAGATTAGGTGGTGGAATAACATATGATTCAATGATGGTAGCATATGTATTAGCCATAAGCATCGAGACATATTTAAAGAAAGGTATAGAGATGGTAGCACATGTCTTAGCCATAAGCATCAAAAAAGAGTTAAAGAAAGATATAGAGATCTATCTCGCTGCCATGTGGGAGATTGACTAGGACCACATGGTGGAAGTCCCTGATATTGTTGCAAGTTTGTTGAGAGAATTTTGGGATCTAATGTCGAAAGGAAGTTGATTCCCAATATCCACTTGAAATCCTTAAGTAATATGACCATACAGCTAAACTTGGCATGCTGACTCCATATACTTATTAGGACGTTGTAAGCAATTCCTTTTACTGTTTCTGTCATACTCGTAGGGATTTTCATCTTTGTCGGGGTCTTTGACACCTGAATCCCCAACTTAAGCACCATCTTTTTGCCATAAAAGAGTGCATCACACTCGTATCCAATATCGTGGTTACCTCTTTCTTATTGACTTGTATTCCTACATAAATTACCTTATCAAAGGGCTTAGATTCACTTTTAACTACATTCAACGTCGTGATTGGATTAATTGCCGCTTTCAAAGGTTCTCCCTCTTCTTCAGCTAGAGGAGTCCACTTTAGTTTCCTTTGTTGCTTGAAAATCTACCAAGGCATCAGCTACTATAATTGAACCAATCACATTTTTCAAAAATTTTCTCTATAACTCCATTTATGCCAATGGTTATAACCCAAACAAAAACTTGAAAAGCTCATTCTCTTCTGACATGTTATTGATATTAAGCATTAGAGACCTAAAATGTTTACATACTCTCTTATTGATTTGTCTTGCTTCAGTTTCTTCAAGATATCTCTCATAAGCTAAGAAGTATTCATTGAAAGGAATTAATCCTTTAACTCCTTATTCATCTTCTCCTTTTTGTCGATTAGAGTACTACCCATGCTGATTTCGACAAAGGTCCTCATTCTCCGCCAAAGCTTGACATCCTCATCTAAGTACATGGTCATTACATTGACCTTCTTAGCATCAGGCTCCCTAGCAGATGCAAATTATTGCTTCATATCTCACAAAAGTTCTCAAGCTTCTTCACGTTCTATATGCCCTTGAAAACTTTAGGTTTTTGCACTTTCATTGTGGTGTTTTTTGGCATGCCTAAAATCTTACATTGAAATAACACATCTTAGGATCGTGATCTCAAACTTAGAGTCCTCTTATGCCTTCATCAAGTTTACTATTTGATGTTACAACTATTGGATCTATCCCTCTAACATCTCGAGTCGAGATGAGTAGGAAATGAACTCTTTCTCCTCTTAAAGAATTTACCTAATTAGTGCTTCCATCTTGAAGATAAGCGTAGTTAAATTGTTGTCTCCTCTCATAGTAAAATTTGGCTATGATACTACTTATTACAAAGGCGTTTTAGATACTGAACTTATACAGAAGTTGGGCCTATACCTTTTCTTGATAATCTAGCTTAGGTTTGTTTAATAAAGACCAATCCTTCACAGCATAATCTTTGACCATTAAAACCTGTTCTTAAATGTCTCACAGCTCTTACAGTGTTTAATTCTCACATTCGAGTAAGAATACTACAAAAATAATAAGTAATCAAAGGCAATAATAAAGAACATAAAAGATACGGCAAAAGGCAACCTTTATTAGTTTCTTAAAGTCTACAAAAGAATGTTATTTTTCAGTGTGATGAGGAGCAAGACTCAAATGAGCTATATATAAGTACATGTGGCTTAATGACCAAGTTATAAATCATAATCCTAACTTAGTTGAACTACCTAGATCGCATCTATCCTTATTAGATTACATCACACTAACTAATTGGATGATACCCTCATCCAAATAAGACTCTATCTGATTGGATACAATTACATCACAACTAATAAGATAAGAGCTTACATTAAATTAGGAAAGATACATCTACATCTACAAGGATATCCACTATTTTCAAATAATCCTCTCATTTGGTTTTTATCTTTTAAAGCTAATATATATCCAATATAATCTTCTTATCTGCATTATACAAGATCGCACCATGATCTCAATTTGTTAACAACAAGTTATCTAAGCCAAAGCCTTTCATAACAAATTGATTTGATCCAATGCTTATTTACGTCAAGTCCATTAGTCTTGATCTATTTATTTGAACATATATTAATTCTTTAGTCCATCAAGAACTTAGCCTTAGCTAAGTCAAATCACTTAGGATCTGAAATTCTACTAAAACTTGTACCATACTTTATCCAATATACTAAGTTATCTTGAAGCTTTCGCATGCTTTTCTCATTCATATGATCCTATTAACCTTCAATTTAAGGTTCATCTCAAACTAGCTATAAAGTGCCTTCATCTACTAAAAGGTATAACCTATTTTTTTTAAGCTTTAGGCTTTAAGCTTGAACTTTAAAAAAAATTGAACAAACTTGAGTTTGATTGGGCTTTAATATGTGTCTATTTGAGACTTTGATTTATTTGAAAAAGTTTAAGTCTATTAGTTCGGAGTAAATTTTGGTTTTCTCATGATTTGATCCAAATCTAATAGAATTTAGCCTAATTTGAATAAATACAATCAACTTATTAAAAGAGTAAAAAATAATTAAAATTAGTTATAAGTAAAATAATATTTTGAATAGGGTTTTAGGACTTCAATTCTTGCTCCTCTTTTTTTTTTTAATTTAATGCACTTATTGATTTAGAACGTTTGATTTTGGGTTGGAATCTTTTATCATCGTGGACAGTCCGTACAAAGTTTTGTCAAAAAAAAGGAAAACATGCTAAGTGGTGATTTGATCAAAAGACAAGTATAGATTAAGGCAATAGTTTCCTTTGGAAGAGAGTAACTTCAGCATGACGCACAATGAGAAATGGTGTGAACAAACATAAAGATTAGCGTCTCAAGCTTCAAATTACTAAAGTTGACCGTCGAGTCAGGATGGCCGAGTGGTCTAAGGCGCCAGACTCAAGTTCTGGTCCTCTAACGAGGGCGTGGGTTCAAATCCCACTTCTGACATTATTATCTTTTATCATGACTTCTTTTGCTCGTCCACTTCATATTTAGGCCTATCATTTTGAAACTTTACATTCCCTTTCACCTAACTTCCCTTCATTTCACTATACTGATTTTAAGTCTAAATCAGATTTGAAATTATGATTGAATTAAATTTTATTTATTTATTTCGAAACTCAGAAAATTTGAAAGCTACACCCACGTTTCTGCAGTTCCAAGTTTGGTTGTTAAAAGACATCTTTCAAGTGGGACAATCTAGTTAGGACATCAGTGTTTGGAATCTAAGAAATAAGCATCCGTTATCCATTCCCTGGCTGCTTAGTTTGTAGCAAGACAACGATGACACAAACTAAAGGGATTGAGGTAACACATTTGTGGCACTGGTCCCCAAGTTCGGTGACGCAAGAGATACTCTTTTGCAGGCAATTATTTGGAACCAGGGCCTTTCTTTTGATATCGTGTAACAACAAAGATCAGATTAGATTAAGTTCAAATTTAGTTCGATATTCAATTGGATTAAGATTAACAATTAGAGTCAGACTGAATTTTAAGAGTTTTTCAGCTCTTCAATCTAAATTTGACTTTAAACTTGTTAAATTTAAATTTGATTCATTAATTTTAATTGAATCAATCATCTCTGATATTTAGATTGTTCAAGTCTAAGTTGTAAGCATATTGAAACATATATTTAGTAATAATATACGTTAGAATAATATATAAAATAAATGTGGAAGAAAAACGAAATACCTCCGGCCATTGTTGTTTGTGCTTGAAGAGTCCTCGTTTTGGAATTCTCTAAGCTCTCAATTCTCAATACAATTATGTATGTTTATAGAAGAGAAAAGAAGCTTAGAGATCCCAAAATTTGAGAAGAAAACCTATATGGATGTGCTCTCATCAAGCACAATATCTGCTGCCATAAAACCAAGATATGAATACTTATTAAATACATAATGTTTGAACCATTACTATAAGGAATATGAACGGTTATCACATAGTATCATCTTAAATGTCTGAAATTAGATCTGGTATGTGAAAGGTTAATAATTTACATATTAAATTGGGATTTTTTAAAACATATTGAATGGATATTGTACTGATTATGTTGCTTCTATGTTATTCTTAGAGGTTGGGAGATGTAGAGCTGTATGAAGAAAATTAGCAAAAACATATACGTTAGGAAAAACGTATACTTATTTGAGTCTTGCTCCTCATCATATTGAGAGATAACATTCTTTTGTAGGCTTTAGGAAACTAATAAAGGTTGCCTTTTGCTCTATCTTTTATGTTTTTTATTATTGCCTTCGATTACTTATTATTTTTGTAGTATTCTTACTCGAGTGTGAGAGTTAAACACTGTGAGAGTCGTGGGACGTTTAAGAATATGTTTCGTTGGTCAAAAATTATACTATGAAGGCTATGGCCTCGTTTGGTGAAGCACAAAGCAGCTGTTTTTTCAGCTGTTTGGACTATTTCAGCTGTTGGAGAATGTTGACCAACAGCTGATTCATGGTGAATAAGCTGAATGAGAAAACGCTGCTACATAGCAGCGTTTTCTCTAAT
>JANZXP010000004.1:2894029-2916832 GCA_027576715.1 Erythroxylum flavicans
GTTGAGGAGTTAGTAATGGAACGGAATGAAACGTAACATACTTCTATCGTTTAATTGAAGGTTTCATAATAGAATAGAACGGAATGAGATAGAAGCGGAAGGTTTCATGTTACGTTTCATTCCATCCTAAACAGTAAAAATAAGAAACCTCCGATTTGAGAAGTTTAGGATGAAACGTAAACTAATAAATACATACTATCTAATATACCTTCAATAATTTTTCTTAATACCAATTATTTTTTCTAACTCTAACCTCCTTTTTTCCAAACTCATTTATTATGGTTCACAAGATTATCACCCTCAATAATATTTTTATATTATTAAAAAATTGTATATAATTAATAAAATAAAAATTAATAAAATTTTTATTAATGAAAAATAGAAAATATAAAAAATGTATTCTTTAATTGTTTGTATATATTTTTATATAAATAAATAATTTTTAAATATAAATCACATATAATAGATTAAAATTTATTAAATAATTAATAATAATAATTTTATATAATTAATAATAAAATATATAATTAATAATAAAATAATGAAACTTTTATTATTTTTAAATAGAAAATATATTTTAAAAATAAGTCACAACTGTGACTTTTTAATTCGACATAAATTTTTTTTTAAAATCATAACGTTAAATCTCTTGCAACAACTATTTTAATATTAGGATTATAATAGTCATTTATTATATATTACATTCCATTTCATGCATCTTCCAAAAAAAGAGTTCACTACATTATATTATGAACTCTTCTATTCCTCCAAAATAACTTTTCACTATATTACGTTTTATTACATTATAAACCGTTCCGTTCCGTTCCATTTCGTTCTACTTCATTTCATTAATTAACATCCAACTAAACAAACCATAAGTTCGTTGAATTAGTTCAATAATAAAAATTTTGAATCGTTCAAATTTTCGGTTCGGTTTTTAATTTTTTAGTTTAGTTTTAACTTTAATAACTCTTGTTATTAAAAATTGAACAATTTATTAATTAATCGGTCAGTTTTTGTAAATTAATAAATTCTTATAAACTAAAATACATTAATTAATTTTTATTAAATAATTATATTTTTAATTAAATTTCGAAATTTTGATAATTAATTAAAGTCGTCGAGTCTCCAGGAATTTTAGGCGAGACAATGACACGTAAACTGGAAGCACCAATAAGAAGACTTCTTATCTTAATTACCGGATATTTTCTATTTATACCCAAAATATACACACATTATCCAAACAGATTTTCTTCGACTCTTCTCATTCTGGCTAGCCAAACAATCAGCATCTCCCCTTTCCCACCCCAAAACATGGCAATTTCTTGTATCAGATGATCGTCTAAGTTCTGATTCACCGAACTCTAAACGTCTGTTCGACGATCAGATATTTATTTCAAAATGGCGCTGCTGTTCCATTCTCCAGAGTTCTCTACTGCGAATATTCTCTTTAATTCCAATCCTAACCCTAAATCTAGAAATCTCAAGAGCCTCGCTGTGTGCTCTAGGGTTAGGGCTGGGGTTAAAGATTGCGACGTCAATATTTCGCGGATGAACCAAAATGTTTGGGCTTACGGTCAATTTCCGATTTCGGTGAAGGAAGCGAAACGGAGCAAAGAGGAAGAGGAGAAGCAGAATTACTACGTAAATATGGGATACGCTATTAGGACTTTGAGAGAGGAGTTTGCGGAGCTCTTTTACAGGGAGCTTACTTTTGATATATACAGGTTCGTGCTTATATTTTGATTGCTAGGTGACGAAGTATTTGGTTGGTTGTATCTATGTTGCAATTTTGCTTGAAATAGTCTCATGACAGCACGTTCTACCATTCGCAGAGCGAAATAAAGAAATTGGATTTAGATGCTGTGAATGTTGTTGATGAATATAATTTGGTATTTAACATTAAGATTATAAGTTGATCACAATCAGGATAATTGAAGATCATCTGTAAGACTGTAAGGCTTGGTTTTTTGGGACATTGGTGTTCTATTTGGAGTTGACTTGGTTGTAAATATTGAAAAGTCTCAACTAAAAACCAGAATATCCTTAGCTTTAGATCGGCCATTACAATTGTATATGCAGAAATTGCAGAAGAGTCTTCACAATCAAGTGGTGCATTTCTTCACCATCTGTCCTGTCATTTAAAAATGTGTTCTTGATTTGGCGACCATTTCTGTTAACTTTATTTGGTTCAGGTGGTGGATTGAGGTAGCTGTTTGCCTTGTGATTGTAGTTTAACCGGAGGCCAAAATAGAATGTGTCGCTCTTTTAGATATGCTATTGTCAAGAAATTATATCACTGTATTCTGTCTTTTTCTAGGGACGACATTGTGTTTAAAGATCCAATCAACACCTTTGCTGGCCTTGAGAACTACAAATCAATCTTCTGGGCTCTGCGGTTCCATGGAAGGATATTTTTCAGGGCTTTGTGGGTTGACATAGGCAGTGTGTGGCAGCCTGCAGAGAATGCCATCATGGTTCGATGGACCGTGCATGGCATCCCAAGAGTCCCATGGGAAAGTCACGGTCGATTTGATGGTACTTCGGAGTACAAACTTGACAGCAAAGGGAAGATTTTCGAGCACCAGGTTCACAACATTGCTCTCAATCAACCTCCAAAGTTTAGGGTGGCAGCAATGGAGGAATTAATACAATCTATGGGTTGTCCTTCAACCCCAAAACCGAGTTTCTTTGAGATCTCATCTTCATCTTCAAAGAGCAACCAGAGATATTAAAGAACCTCCTAAATTTTGGTTTATGGTGGAATCTGCAAGCTTCAGTTTGACCGCATCTTTGGCATGTAAGAACTCCCTTGGACAGCCATTGATGGCTTTGTAGTAATGACCTCTTACGTTTAAAGTGTAAGCTGTGGCAAATGTGCACTGCATTTAGCCATTTTTTGACTTGAAGACGAAATCTATATGTGAAATGTATCATCTTGTACATAGGTATATACATGTATTAGTTGAGTGCAAGTTAAGTTTCTGCTTTCACGTTAGATGTGGGTCCATAATCCATTTTCTTTTTCATTAGCATTGACATTCCTCTTTTTACTTGCTATAGCTTGGTGGGAAGATACATTGGACTACTCTTTTATTTTGAATTTTTAATGTTTAAATTTAATTGAAAATCATATGTATGAAATATTTTAATCTAATTATTAAATTTAATTTGTTGGATTTAAATTGGATTAGACTTAAACATATGTCTACAGTAAGAAAAGAAAGTGCACATGATGACTTGCAAGATATTCGAGTGAAGTGATGGTTCCAAATAGATGACGACGGGTGGTGGCTATTGTAAAGTGGGAACTCCACGCACAGCACAGGGACCATTTATTAACAACAAACTGCCTTTATGATTAACAGGCAGCAGCCAGCAGGGTCGAGGGAACAGCAGATCTGCTCCCGCCAGCAGGGCCAGTAGCCACCGCTCCTCTATCAAGGGTCCCAGTCCTATCATCGTTTTCGCGATCCCTGAATCATTGCTACATCATTTATTCATTCAACTATGAATCCGTCACTAACTTCTGTATATTTCTTCTTCTTCTTTTTTCCCGGGTGAGCCAATAAACACACAGCCTGGCTAGTTCTGTCAACTGAACAGGGATCAATTTTTCCAAACAAATAATCAAAAATAAGCCTTGCCAAGTAGGCTCAATAATGAATTTAGCAGACCAATATTCTTTAAAGTAATGTCATTTTAATTTTATTTTTTAAGATAATATTATTTTAATTATTTTATGGGCAATACAGTCTTTTCGTACGATTCTTTCATACAAGGACGACGGTTGCCGTTTGTTTAATTAGTTTTTGTTTTTCTGCTTCGGAAACCACCCGTCTCCGTCTCAGTCTCACGGTGTCATTGTAGTCCGTCCACCACCGTAATAAAACTCCTTTTCTCTTCCAGTCATTTTCACTTCTTATTAACTCCAAAATCACCACCACCAAAAAAGTTGCTTCGACTTCACTCTGTCTCTCTCTCTCACTCACACACACACACACACTATTATAAATATCTACACACTAACGAACACGATACTCATTACTCATTACGCGTTAGATTCCGATTTCAAATTTGGTTTTAGTAAGCTAAGTCGACGACAGGAGTCGGTAACGGAGATATGGATTCACCGGCCATGACATTCGATGAAGTATCCATGGAACGCAGCAAAAGCTTCGTCAAGGCTCTGCAGGTGATCCTTTTTCTTTAATGATTTGCTTTGATTTTCGGGCCTCTGTATTGTATCTGACTACTCAACAACCGTGTTTACAAATGATTTTTGGTTTTGATTTTGATGTAGGAGCTTAAGAACTTGAGGCCTCATCTGTATTCTGCGGCGGAGTACTGTGAGAAGTCTTATCTTAACAGCGAACAGAAACAGATGTAAGGAATTTCTTCTATTTTAGATCAGTGTTACTAGAATCTACATGGGTTAGTTTATCTTTTGGCTCGATTAGAGCACAGAAGCTTCATTTATGTGACGTCGAAGTGAAGTTACTGAATGCCTTTCTTCGATACGTTGTTGTATTCTATGAATGATTAACCGTATACACTAATATAGTTGATTTTGGTTATTCAACGTCATGGGTGAACTGAATACCGAAGAATTCCGGTTTACATGTGGTACTTTGCAAAAAGACGATTTTATCCTTCTTTTATTAATGGGGAATCTGTGCGACGGTTGATTTCTCATTTTCGAGAACTCTATTTCCTGTTGCGGATTAGGGTCCTGGACAACCTGAAAGATTATGCTGTTCGAGCCCTTGTAAATGCTGTTGATCACCTTGGCACTGTAGCTTACAAGTTGAATGACCTGCTTGAACAACAAACATTGGACGCGTCAACCATGGAGCTAAAGGTTTCTTGTGTACATCAGGTAAAATTTCCTGTGCCTGTAGGGATGAGTGGCTTTCTGATTGAACTAAACATTTACTGAACATATATAAAAGCTCATTCACTTTGCCATTGTTAGCAAATTGTCAATTGGATTATGTATACGGACAAGGAAGGTCTTAGGCAGCAGCAGTTGTTGGCAATTATTCCTAGGCATCACAAGCATTACGTTTTACCAAGTAAATTTTTATTTTTGTAACTTGTAAGCTTTTTCTGGAAGTGATTTCCAGTCGGTGGTTATGCATTATTTTCTCCACCTTATTTCTATTTATTCTCCATTTCTTCTTAGATTCTGTCAATAAGAAGGTACACTTTAGCCCGCTCATACAAACTGATGCAAGGCAAAAGAACTTCCAAGCTACATCTTGTTTGCAGCCTTCAGGTATGATGATGTAACGTGGTTCCTCTTCCAACCTTTGGTTTCTTGTGATTAGTCTACATATCCACCTTCTGTTTCTTCTTCGTTAGGGAGTTTTACTTATCAGAATGTTCTGTATCAGATTCCCCTGCAGCAAAGACACTTTCTTGGCACTTAGCCTCAGAAACCAAGTCTACTTTCAAAGGAAGTTGGTCAGTGCATGAATTTTCTTGATTTAGTATTTCTTTTTACTTAAAAGCATTGATACAACTGCCTTTCATTAAATAACTCTTGCTGTTGAGGACCTTCTCTGAGAACAAATGAGTCTATTCGTAATGCAGCAATGAAGATTCAAAAATTTCCGGGAAATCTTCTATGGCTTTTGAACTCCTAGGTATGTGCGAAAATGAAAATTACCTTGCAGAGTAAATTCAACTGCAGCAAAGTGGCTAAAATGATATTTATGTAATGATATGAGCTCCTGTGGTTGCAGATAAAGAGGAGAGCGCAAGGGGAGCTCCTGCCGAGCTATTTAGTGGAAGCCCTGGATCCAGTGTAGCTATGCAATCATTTGGTGTCCTCCGCAGGGTAATTCCTGTATTAATTAGAACACAAAGTACAAACATGCCCATTTTTCATCTAAGTGCATAGTTGATAATCTACCCAAATGTCGAATCTGGCTTATTTTTGGAATGAAGTTCTGAACTTTTTATCTGCAACAATTCTTCTGAAACCATTCTGTTAAGCAAGTCTACGTAGCAATAAGCATAAATTGAGAGTCTATTCCTGAAAACAATTGTAAGTTACTTGACAAATATGCCTCTGGCAAGGACTCCATATTCTGAGAGTCTCTGACAAAGCATTTCAACAGCTTCACTGTTATAAGACTGCAAATATTTCCAGCATTTGAGTGACTTGGAAGTACAGACGTGAAATATAACAGTACCTATTTCAAGTCTAAGGATACTCATGTTGGCAAACACATATCAGGATGGTTGGTGGTTTTGACTGAAAATAGTTGTATGAATTGTCTTTTGATTCTTGTGTAATCTACTAATCTTCATAGTTTGTCAATGTCAAACTAACGAAATTGACGAGTGGAATTTCGACATACCCTTGGTTGATCAATTTGTGTTGGGGACTGTGTAATTTACCAATTTTTATAAGTAAATGTGATGTGAAGATTGGTGGTTAAGACAGTCTTGTTCATCTAAAGCCTGAAACTTTTGGTTTTGAATGACTTGGAAAGGTCGGTTGTCTTTAGTGTAATTCAAATTTTGGAGTCTGTTGATGACGCGACTCTCTCAAAGACGGACGCGCAAGTAAAGTGTATCTAATTTATGAATTCGGATCCTCTGTTTAAAATAACAGTTCAATCCTATCCGATGCTTAAAATGATTTCATTTTAGGCAGAATGTTGGATAGGGTTATAACTTATAACTATTTTATGGCCCTTTGTTGGAAATTGCACTTTTATGTTGACTTGAAACATCATCACTTCAACTCATGACTCGTGTTCATGTAATAGAATAGTTTGTACATCTGAATGAGTCTGCATATGTGAGCAGTGACATGGTTCAGACATCACATCAACAAGTTCAGAACAGAAAAAAAAGTTCAAAAGATTTTTCTCTTTGCAGGAACCGCTGGACAGTAGTAAACCATTCAGGTCATTTGATAACTCAAGGCGCGAAATTGTTCGAGCCCCTGTTCAGAGTAAAAGCGTACTGTCAGCGTTCTTTGTCAAGCAGAAGTCGTCAAAGCTGAAGATTGGCTCTGTCTCATAAATCATACCGTTCTCACCTCTACTGATATTCCTATGAAGTGCCTGTTAATGTCTCCTGCGACTGTTGATGTAAGTACTTTTCTCGGTAATTAGTTAGTCAAATTGTTTAAAGTTATAATTTTTCCTCCAATTCGGGTCTGAATATGAGCGTTTTGTACATGTAAAATGGATAGTTTTATAATGTGGAGACATGGTCTCTAACCAACTCCAGTGTGTGAAGGTAATGAAATTAGTCTGGTGGATGGCTTGTGTTTGATGACTTGGAGACATGGTCTCGAGTATTTTTGTCATTCTCAAGAACTAGAGTTAGTTCTCCAATAGTTTTAACTTCAATTCTGCATATGATGTGAATTTACCATCTTTGGGTCAAGCTTTTGATTACCCAATCAGCATTATATTCGTCAGGATGTTACAAATTCAAATGCCAGGCTGTGAGAAATGAGCTGTTCAGGGGTTTGCACATAAAGCATACATCAGACTATAAAGTAAAATCATGTGGTATAAGATCTGGATTGATGATGATTATTATTATATTAAAGTATCTTCCGTTATCGGTTGCGTGATAAAACCAAGGTGCTAATTAGGTTGATTTAATCCAATAGAACCACCAAATGTCTTCACCCACTCGTGTTTTTGTTTGGATAACATGCATTACCAACCACACCTTTCTTAAAAGACTCAATTTCGTATGAGCATGCTAAAATTATTATTATTTTTTGTAACGAGAGAAGCACAATCACTATTGTTCAGGTATCTATTAGGTAAATCATTTTGTGCATGTAATAATTTATAAATCATAGATCATATAATAAATCACTTAATTTATTGTGATTCGAAAATGAATCGCAAGATTATATCAACTCAAAACAACAGTAGACGTTGAAAAATGTTGGTAGCTAGACAGTTGATGTGCAACTGCTTACTTACTCTAAAACGTTAGTTTAGTGGAGTCAAATCAATTATTGAACGGCGATGAATTGTAAATACAAGTAACAGCAACCTCTATAAATGAGTTTGTTTGCTTTTCGGTTTCTCTTTTTCAATGAAGAAACGTGAATCTGTAGATTTCTTATTAGGTGTTGATGTACAGTATCCTGTCCTTTTCTTTGGTGGTATGGCCGATGTTCCTTAGCCAGACAACATTCTTGTTCCTCTTCCTCTTCCTCTAGTCCACCACCAGTAGTAATAGTTAATGTAGTAGGTACCAGAAGGATATAGAAATCCAGTAAATATCAGTAATTTTGTCAGACAATATTAGAAAAAAAATCAAAACTCACAATTTTCTTAACAAATGGGGTCAAACGTCGTCGTACTTCGCCTGCATATCTGAAATTAATACGTTCATGTCAGAACCAGTGAGATCTGGAAATTTATCTTAACTTGCAAAAAATGTAAAAACAATATTATATTATCCATTTTTAGAAGATTTTAAATTATGTATTAAAAAAAAAGTAGCATAGCAACCGACATATGTAAATTCAGGATATGAAAAATAAAAAATTCAGAATATAAAGTATAAATAAAGACAACGAATCGCTGTAAACAAGGAGTTGGAATTTAGATTCGCTTAACTTCCCTCACGAATCCGTAGGCTCCTTCGAGCTGCCCCAAGTCACAAGAGAGCTGCTTTGCTTCTGTTCCATTTCTTGAAGAAGTCTTTTTCGTTTTCTTTAATCTATTTTTCTTTGGAAAAAAATGTATTTATTTTCATATTTTAATTCTTCATTCTTTAAATAATCCGTCACTGTGTTTTTTCTTTTTTGATGGAGAAGAGGAGACGAAATCCACGTGAAAACCATCTTGACCTTTCACTCTGTTGACTCTCTCTCTCTCTCTATAGCTCTATCTCTGACTCAAGTCACAAGCTTTCTCTTGCAATCGGAGTTGCTTGTGTTCGTGGGCAGGGGTTGGTGTTGTTGCGAAGGTTTTGTTTGGTGTTGGATGTTGTTGCATGTTCTTGTGGTGAATTTGTGAGCTGATTTAATGGGGTTGAAGTGAATGGGTTCTTTAGAGACCGGGCTTCCCTTGAAAAGGGACGGCCTTCTTCGCTCTTCTTCAGCTACTAGAACCGATAGGCATGCTTTTTTGCAGCGACCCAGATCGAGATTCTCTCGTTTCTTGCTTTTCAAGAAGTTGGATTACTTGCAATTGGTCTGTACGTTCGCGGTTTTCCTTTTCTTTGTGATTCTCTTCCAGATGTTCTTGCCCGGTTCTGTGAGCGAGAATTCGAACGATTCTTGGAAGCTGAAGAAAGGGATGGTTTCCGAGGATTTGATGTACTTGAAAGAGATGGGTAGCTTTGATTTTGGAGATGATATCAGATTCGAGCCTTCCAGACTTTTAGAGAAATTTAGAAAGGAAGCTAAGGAGCTCAATTTTTCATCCACCTTCAATACGACGCAACATCGGTTTGGTTACAGGAAGCCTCAGCTTGCATTGGTCAGTTTCTATTAGTAATGGATCTTTCTCACTGTTTCAAATTGTTGTCTTGGTAGAGTTGATTTTATTGAATGAAACTATCGTTTATTTTGATTTGTTTTGATTTCATTTCCTTTTCCACTAATAGGTGTTTGAGGATCTGTCGGCTGGTCCCCAACAGTTGTTGATGGTGACTGTTGCAACCGCACTGCGAGAGATTGGTTACGAGATTCAGGTTATTTCATTGATATGTTTAAATTACTAATTCCGAGTAATGATTACGAGTATTAGTGCTAAAGAAAGCTAAGTTTATTTGGACAAAAAGTTGCTCTATGGTTTTTGTCTGTTAATGCCATTATCCATTACTTGTAACATTAAGTTACGTCTGATTTTCTTTAGTTGATGTGATTTTTGGCAGGTTTATTCAGAAACAGATGGTCCTGTACGCAATGTTTGGAAGAACATCGGGGTTCCTGTTACTATTTCTCAAATCAGTAACAAGATGGAGACTGCTGTTGATTGGTTGAAGTATGTTGTAGAAGCAAAATTCCAACGCACGATGACATTTAGTATAGCTTTTTTATGAGTGAAGCCGAGTTCTTATGTTTAGTTAGCAAAAACAAATATATGGAAAAATGAAAACTATCGATGTGAACCTTATCCTTATATGCTGGGCTAGTATGTTGTTTGCTTTGTTATAATCTGATAAAAAAAATGGCGTTGTGAGATTCAAAATCTCTGTATATCAAGAAGATATAGCCAATTAGTTACTGCTTTAGAATACCCCCTTCTCAATTTAACTGAACGTGGTTTCTCTCATAACTGATTTGGGGATATTCTTTCTGCAGCTTTGAGGGCATACTCGTATTTTCTCTTGAGGCCAGAAACATCATTTCTAGGTAATATGCACCTCCAGAAGTTTAAGTCAGTCCCTGCACGTTTTCAGCATTCTCATTATTTGATATATCATAGTTTTAAATTCCTCCTGTAAACATGATAGAAGTTCTCTTTTCTGCAGTGAAAATTGTCTAATTCTAAATGCAAGTTTAACGTCACATCATGACTCAAGGATATCATTCCTACAATAATGCAAGTTTATGGTGTTTTGCTTGTCTAAGTACTTAACTTGAATTCACTTGTTACAGTTTAATGCAGGAACCTTTCAAGACCATACCTGTCATATGGACAATCCATGAGAAAGCACTTGCTTTGCGCTCAAGAAAGTACATCTCATCTGGGCAGATTGACGTTTTGAATGACTGGAAAAAAGTTTTCAACCGTGCTTCTGTCGTTGTCTTCCCTAACCATTTCCTTCCAGTATGTGTTTAAAGTATCCTCTTTTGGACTTTAGCCTAATTCTTATTGGTACTTTCTAGCAGTTTTAATGTTCATATCAGGAAATGCAGTTCAAATGTGAATTGTCAATTTAGTATTCTAAATTACTCGTTTGATTGAGTGCGTGGATCATCCATGTATTGAACAGATGATGTATTCTGCTTTTGATGCTGGAAATTATTATGTGATTCCGGGTTCTCCAGCTGAACCATGGGCAGCAGAGACTACAATAGCATCTGAGAATTCACGTATGAGGATGGGTTATGGGCCTGATGATACTGTGATCGCAGTGGTGGGAAGCCAATTTCTGTACAAGGGTATGTGGCTGGAGCATGCACTAATTTTACAGGCTTTATTACCACTTTTCTGGGAGTTCCCATCTGATTATAGTTCAAGCTCTCATCCAAAAATACTTGTATTAAGTGGGAATTCAACTAATAGTTACAGTTTGGCTGTAGAGGTATGTTTTGGATGCTCACTTTCAGTACATAGCTTATTTGTTATGAAAATCTACCTCAATATTTGAATTCATTTGACAGGCTATTGCTGCTAACTTGAGTTATCCAAGAGGTGCGGTGAAGCACATAACTGTTGAGGGGCGCTTGTTGGGTCTTCTAAAGGTTGCTGATTTTGTGATTTATGGATCGTTCTTTGAGGAGCAGTCATTTCCTGAAGTTCTGTTGACAGCCATGTGTATTGGGAAACCAATTGTGGCCCCAGACCTCTCCATTATCAAGGAATATGTATGTTTCTAATCACTGCTTTTTCTTTAGTCTTCTTCTGGACACATATTACATTCAGAGAGGATTTTACGTTCTTAAGCTCACTCGTACAATCAAAATAATTCATTCTTTTTGCCTTCAATTTTGGTTCTATCCATATTCTGCTTCTATCTACATGCGTAGAGAATATCGTGATTTTCTTCAGATGTTGAACCAGATTACATGCTGTTACTACTGCATTCATTCACTTTCTCATTTCACTTCTCTATGATATCCAAGCACATCAATCTTTAATACTTTCATCTTGTTACGGTAGTTTTGCATTTCGAAATTATGGAAATTTTGTTTTACTTTTCAGAATAAATCCTCTTCACATAAGTTGACAAGATCAGTTTTAGTTCTGCTGTGAATGCCCAAGCAGTCTTTGTGATAGTGGAAGACTAGAGAACCAGCAGAGTTGATGGTTTTCTTAATTTATGATATGATATGTTTGCAAAGTAGAAAATTTTACAATCTTGTTCTTGAATGTTCATGTGTTACCTAATCTACTAAGAATTATAAGTACTGAAACAGGCAAAATTTTTTTTTCTTTTTTAGTTGTTGCAATTGATGACAATTGAGCAAAGTACTGACTGTATTGACAATAACAATTAGGTCAATGACAGGGTTAATGGATATCTTTTCCCGAAGGAGAACATAGGGGTTCTGAGTCAGATTATGTTGGAGATTATCTCTGAAGAAAAGCCATCAACTGCAGCACGTAATGTTGGTTCATTAGGAAAGCAGTCTGCTAAAAATCTCGTGGTTCGAGAAAGTATTGAGGGCTATGCCTATCTACTCTCTAATGTTCTCAAATTACCATCAGAAGTTGCAAATCCAAAATCTGTTGCAGATATCCCTTCAAAACTGAAAGAAGAATGGCGCTGGAATCTATTTGAAGAATTTTTTAATTCAACATATGAGGATAGGACTTTGAGAAGTTCTGGATTTCTTGGCAAGTTTGAAGAGATGTGGAACCATACTCAAAGAGAGAGCTTTGGTTCATCAGTTGCTATGGATGATTCATTTTCATATGGCATTTGGGAGGAAGAAAAAAATAATGAAATCTTTAATATTAGAAAAAGAAAAGAAGAAGAAGAGGTAAGAATCCTTGTAGCCGATTAAGGTATTTGAACTGGTAATTTTTCGTGACTTTTCTTGAATGAGATTATCTTTCAGGCTAAGTTAATATTGTTTGAGATATTATACAGCTAAAGGATAGAACTGACCAACCTCATGGAACATGGGAGGAAGTATATCGAAGTGCCAAAAGGACTGATCGGTCTAAGAATGACTTGCATGAGAGGGACGAAGGTGAACTTGAGAGGACAGGTCAACCCTTATGCATATATGAACCATATTTTGGAGAAGGGACCTGGTCTTTTCTTCACCTTGGCTCACTTTATCGAGGAATAGGATTGGTGAGTCTTCTACCTGTGTGATGAAATTACTATTGCTGAGTAGGCTGAAAAATCTGTATGCCCTTAATTTTAAGTATCTTGTTATGTCATTCTTTATTCATCTACTAAATATTTGTATGTTTATTTTAAACGGTAATATTCTAAACAATATGCAGTTATAGTTACAGGCATCTATTGTTTCCAATTAGATATTAAATCATTGACTGCTGCATGCAGTCAACCAAAGGTAGAAGACCTAGGACAGATGATATTGACGCATCCTCTCGCCTTCCACTTCTTAACAATCCATATTACCGAGATATCCTAGGTGAATATGGAGCATTTTTTGCAATTGCAAATAGGGTTGATCGTGTTCATAAGAATGCTTGGATAGGGTTTCAGTCTTGGAGAGCAACAGCCAGAAAGGTATTCTGCAATCTTGATCTTGTGTCATCCTTTTGCTATATTGTAATAGTTTCCTTTTTTAGCTCTGTTTTACATAGACATTAGAGTATAAAAAAAGATGCATGAAAAGGGACTTTAAACTGATTTAAAATCTTATTCTCGGTATTTTGTAGTAGCCTCAAAGTTATTGCAAAGAAATGATAAGATTTCTGAGCTATATAGTATTTGACATTCCTCAGTCCAGTCAACAGGTTCCACCTGACAACAGTGAAATTCCTCCTCTGTTGTCTCTTGCAGAAATAACTCTAAAATATGGAAATTTCTCTTGAGCACTCTAAAAACGTGGAATTTCTAATAATACTTCTGAGTGTTAAACTTAGTGCACTCATCATTTTTGAATAAAGAGAAACTGAAATACTGAAAATACCCCATTTGGCATTATAGAGAACCTTCGAAATTCCAGTGGTGAACAAAAAATTAGCGCTGCTGGTACATCTGGGTGGAATTATGGAATATCAGTCAACTGTTTTGATTTTGTTCTAACTTTAATGTCTTAACACCAATTTCCAACTTGGGGTTGTAACCAGGTATCTTTGTCCAAGATTGCTGAAAAGGCATTGTTAGATGCAATTCAGACAGATAGACATGGTGATGCACTCTACTTTTGGGCTCGCATGGACGTGGATCCGAGAAATCACTTGAAGCAGGATTTTTGGTCATTCTGTGATGCTATAAATGCAGGAAATTGCAGGTGAGAGGCCTTTATTTGATTGTCTTGTTCATTGTACAATCTGGAAATTGGAGAAACATAATCATGCTTTTCATCTCTATTTGGAGTTTGGCTGATGTCTTAACTTCATCGTTTGCTCAAGGTTGGCTTTCTCCGTGTGTCTCAAAAAGATGTACGGGGTCCAGCTTCATTTCAGTTCTTTGCCACTAATGCCAAATGATGGCGATACATGGTCTGTCATGTCAAGTTGGGCCTTGCCAACAAAATCTTTCCTGGAATTTGTGATGTTCTCAAGGTATGATAAGTGACTTTTCTTGCTCCTAACTCGGAAGTTGAAGCTTGTCAAGTGGAATAGGTTAGAAAGCTCTACTCAATTGACCTGCCTTTGGTGCAGAATGTTTGTTGATGCCCTGGATGCAGAAATGTATGATGAACACCATCAGAGTGGGTACTGTTATCTTAGTCTGTACAAGGTAACTTGTTCATCATTTTAGACATTTGATTTCTTTTCTTACTAGATTACGATTTGGTCTTATTTTATCATATATAACTATAGTGGTAATTACAAGTGTTTCAACATTCTGCAGGATAAGCATTGTTACTCTCGAATTCTTGAGCTACTAGTCAATGTATGGGCATACCAAAGTGCAAGGAAGATTGTTTATGTGAACCCTGAGACTGGTTTGATGCAAGAACAGCACACGTTGGAGAACCGAAGAGGCAAAATGTGGGTCAAGTGGTTTTCCCTGACGACTCTAAAAAGCATGGACGAGGACTTGGCTGAGGAGGCAGATTCAGACCGACCTAAGCGAAGATGGTTATGGCCGTCGACTGGAGAAGTCGTCTGGCAAGGTATCTTTGACAAGGAGCGGAATCTACGCAATCGACAGAAAGAGAAGAGGAGGCAACAAAGCAAGGACAAATTGAATAGAATGCGGAAGAAACGCCGCCAAAAGGTTATAGGGAAGTACGTAAAGCCACCACCAGATGAAGAATTGGAAAACTCAAATTCTACAACACTTACTACTTCTGTAGTTCTATGAGGAAGTAGAGGTCTAATTTGATGATTCTTTTATTGTTGATTTTTCCCCGTCTTCTTTCTTTTTTCTTTTTCTGGCAGGTAATTGTGTATCATGTATGCGAGGGGCAGGTGTATGTAGTAGCTAACTCATCTTTATAACAACGTACAGTCTCCTGAAGATTGAATGTATACCTGGATTCTTTTCTTCGTTCTCTCGCTCATTCTACAGTCTCTGTAAAGTGATCAGCACTTGAAACGATCTTTCTCTGAGGCTAAACTTCAGAAGAAAAAGATCCCACTGACTGATTAACAAATCTTAGAAAAGAGACATTAGTGACACAAAACAATTAAGCACAAAAAGTCATATGATGGGTGACATGAAGCCAGAGACCGTCGAGTTCAAAGCTCAAACTCAGTCCAGAATTCAGGTTAATATGAACTTTAAGTCAATAATTTTGCGTTCCCTATACTATACAAGAACATAATCTCTTCCACTATGTTGGAAACGAAATATTCAAGTTGAGGCTTTTTAACACGGATTTTGAACAAGTATGAGAAGGAAGTTATACGAAGTCATCTACAGAGGAAACATCCATAACAAAATCTAGTTTCCACTAAAGATTTTATTATCATGATAGCAAGTGTAGATTACACCCCAAAAATTAGACATCAAACCCTCAGAAGAATTGTCTGCAGACTCTGCTCTCTTCCGATCTCCAAATGCTACATCAAAATCTTTCCAAATACCCAATTACTTGATACATATATTGGCACCTTCTCTTTCGATTTGTCAAACTCTTCAACAATCTTCTTGATAGATATGTTAAAATCTTGGAGCTGCATCGAAACATACTAATGGGTTAGAACCCTCCAATGAAGGATGGAACATAATAAATATCAAATTGTTCTCTAAATCAAGAAAAAGGAGAACTAAAATCAAGCCAATTGCAAACCAAGTTAACAACTTAAAAGTCCAATCGAAGCAATTACTACCAACCATCAAACTCACAGCAATGATGCTTATTAATTGATTGATGATATTCTCATACAAGACCAACCCACTTGATGTAGAATGAGCATTTTCAAAGTAAGGTTGCTACTTCCGACTATGATTAACCAAAAGCTGCCTTACCTCCACCAACTGTTGCTTCAGGTAACCGCTCAATTGAGTACTTATGTTTAGTAATGTACATTATTGGCACACCAGGAACCTGTAAGTGGATAATCAAAATTATGAATAAACACAGTTTGATACACAATGCTGCAAGAAGCATCTGTTTCAAACTTACCTTCCTTATCCTTCGCTTTAAATCTCGATCACATGTAGCAACAATGAAGCATTTGTGCTGTTACCATAACAATACCATAACAAGGAAACAACGTTATAAAAAGAATATTGCAGTTAGAAAACTACAGACAGGTCCCTTTATATTGCTAAATCCATTCTTATTAAGAGAAAGAGAATAGAAAATAGGAAGCCTGTGAAATATCCACCTGAGTGACCCTATCAACTATACAGTCATCAGCATAGGTCCCTTTATGAATACAGGGTAGCCTCTCAAACCGCGGATCCTTCACAATCCTGTCAAAAGGAAACAAAGAATCAGTTGAGGTCCATTAGCTGGAAATCGAAAATCATTACCAATGATCAGCTGAGATGGTCACATCAAAATGCAAATTGAGATCAATTCGGAACTAGCCATGCATTGTAAGAGCTAAGATAAGCTTCATAATAGAAATACACAAAGTATACTAAGAACATCAAATCTATATTAAAAACCCAAGGGTTATTTGTACCTCAGAGCCACACGGTATTTCTGGCCTAGCTTCTCAAGCTCTGCCATTACACAGTCGGTGATACAAGGTGTACCTGGAGACAAGAGATGGGAAAAATCAATCAGAATACTGATAAGTTGCAGAGTTTCCCATTAATTAAAAGGTCTTACACAACAATCAGATGGTAGAATTTTTGAATCGTCTTAAAATATGCACCAGAAAAAGAAAAAAAAAAAGACATTGCCCCAGCTCATTTACAAGCTCAAGTTTAACCACTAACATACCATTAGCAACCAGAAGTTTTAAGAACACATATCAAAATCCAAGTTCTGATAAAAGAAGAAAAAAAATTCATATACTCACACTTCGCATATAAGCAGTCCATCATGCCTTTCTCCAAATCCAACTACACAAAAACAAGAAGCAACTATTAGAGTTTAGTATTATACCAAGTATACAAAGCATCGTGTTTAAAATTTCACACCTCTTTGTTTTCCCTCTTTCAAGAGAGTCAAGATTGGAATTTTAGTGCAAATAATTTCGGAGGCCATTAACATTTCATGGTAACATTACAATGAGCCAATAAGGGTGGTAAAAAAAAAACAGCCTAGGACGACAATATGTGTTCACTCTTTCTAGAATTACCAGAAGCACAGTGTATAAATATCCGGAACCTCTTTGCATATACGAAACACACCATATCATGATTACAAAGGAGAACTTGAGTCGAAAACAGCACCCCAAATAAATCTTACTTTATTTTGGATGGAGAAATTGATGAAGTTGGTATCCACCAAAACCCTATATGGAGGCCCCAAAGCTGTATTGTATCGGAAGTAAAGCGCCGAAGAAACTTGCGGCCTGTTTTTCAAAGCAAACCCCAAAGAGGCACATAGTTAACGGCAATAAAACCGATAAAAGAATCAATATCCATGAAAAGTGCGAGATTTACAGAGGCTTACACATTTCTCGGGAGATTTAACTTGGAAAGATCTTTTTTCTTCGGATTCAACACCTCCTCTTTGTGTCTAAATACAGTAACATATTAAATAAGGGAATTAAAGAAAAAAATGAAGATAAAGCTCCAAATAGAGAAGGAACTAACTGCTTAATTGCTTTTGAGGTTATCATCTTCTTCATTGCGGCGAACTTGGGACCCTTCTTAGCTCGCCCCATTGTTGCTTAACGCCTAATTGAACCAACTAGGAGGTTTTCTTTTTTTTTTCCAAAGGCGATCCAATTGAAAAATAAGAAATATAATATACCTAAAATGTTAATTTAACAGAATAGAGTGCACTGAGCGTGAGAGAGAGAGAGTGGAGCAGAGATGGCCTACGCGGCGGAGAGAAAAGTCCGGCGAGTTCGTGGTGAGATCTGATATATAGGGCTCGGATGGTCCAAAAATTATTAATTATAATTTAATTATTTAAAGTAAGCCTTTGGAGGACTACGAGGCCCAATTAGTCGTGCATGCAGGTATCATCACGTGCTAGAGTCACGTGGCCGCGCCAAAGCTGATTAGCAGTTGGCTGCTCTATAATTAAGGGTTAATCCCGTCATTTTC
Organism: Erythroxylum flavicans; assembly: GCA_027576715.1. NCBI lineage: Eukaryota > Viridiplantae > Streptophyta > Magnoliopsida > Malpighiales > Erythroxylaceae > Erythroxylum > Erythroxylum flavicans. The sequence goes on from JANZXP010000004.1 coordinate 2,912,480, forward strand.
ATTTACATTTATAAAGTTTCCGTTACTCCAAACTTCAACTGTCTTCTCTCTCAGAGATTCTCCGTCGGTGTATTAACGGCCCACCACCATGCTCCGCCGTTGCTCTCACCTTTATGGTTCTCATCAGAACCATCGCTTTCTATTACTTCTTTCTTGATCAATTGAGAGTCTTATAGAAAGATACGGAGATTTGGAGAGCCTTATAATGGAGACCAAGATTCTTGAGATAAATCTAATCTCAGCGCAAAACCTAAAGCCCCCGTCTGCTAACCTACGCCGGATGCAAACATACGCAGTGGTATGGATTGACTCGTCCACCAAGCTCCGAACACGAATTGACCATGTCGGTGGCGAAAACCCCACCTGGAACGATAAGTTCCTCTTCAAAGTCTCCAAAGAGTTCCTCTCCGGCGAGACATCCGCTGTTTCTTTCGAAATTTTCGCCGTCGGTTGCCTTCGTGATCCTCTAATCGGCACCGTCCGTTTCTTGATCAGCAACCTTCCACTTGGTAGCAATACTCCGACTGAGATGAGGACTCCATCTTTCGTCGCTCTCCAGATTCGGCGCCCATCTGGAAGATTCCATGGGATGTTGAACTTTGGCGCCCTTGTAACTGAGGACTCTGAGTTAACGGCGCTTAACGGAGCGTCGGCTTTAGGTTATCGTGATCTAATGGGAGTAAGTGTGCGCCGTAAACGAGCTGATTTGAAGAAGTCGAAGTCGCTGTCCCTGAGAAAAGATTATCCCGGTGAGAATTCTTGGTGTGATTCTGGGTACACGTCTGATGGTACGGAATCGTCGTCGACTTCTTCTTCATCGACGGCCTCAACGGTGTTGAAGGATTTTAACGGGGTTAGGGATTTGGCGGGAACGGATCACGTGAGGTCGTCATCGGACGGTGGAGGTATGTTGTGTGGGTTGCTGACTCACAAAGGACTACTACCCGTTTGTCTATCTGCTCATAACCTTCGTGGCTACTGTGGGTCCCAAAAGGAGAACTGATATAGGCCGTCAAATCTTTGCAGCCTAGCTGATGCCTGATGAACGTTGAGATTTCCTCTTTCTCAATTACCATTAAAGCTTGACTGCGACAAGGTAAAATTGGTCAACGTTTGAGATCTTCTCAATGCCTTTGAACGAACTAATTTGTCTCAGAATAATTTCATGTCAAAATTGTTTGGATATATAATCAAATATTGATTTGGGCTCCAAAAGCCTCAAGCCGATGGATATGATAAGTGTCTTGGACTGATTACTCAATTGAGCATTGAATTGGGTTTCCTATAAGAAACGATTAGTATATTCTTTTCCTTGTGGGATTAAGATCTCGTTAACAAGTATAACTTTTGGACTCTAATTTTCCATTCTTCATAATGCTGCTTTGAATCATACGACTATTGAAAATGTATCCGGAGTTGGGTTAGGATGACCTGGAGCCAATTTCAAGCAATATATTTTTGAATCATATGTTTACAGGTTACTATCTACCTTCTTTGAGAGTTTATTTGGACGTTTTAATAATCGGGTAGAATATAAGAGGTTTAATTTTTAAATGGGTCGTATTAGATTGTAATAAAATTGTTTAAAGATTAAATAAAATTAAATATTTTTAAATATGATTCATAGAGATTGACTTTATTTATGAAAATTTTGAAGTTTAATTAAAAAATATATTGTTAAATAAATATTTATTTATTTATTTTGATTTATAAAAATTAATTAATAAATGGATTAATTTTTAATAACAATAGTTAATAAAATAAATCGAACTGGAAAGTTGTAAGTCAAACGAAACAATTAAACAAAAAATCTTGTATTCGAATCTCCTTACGTACACTCTCTTGATCGAGCACAGAGGTAGTTGAGTTAGTAGCGTTGGAGACATAGAGTCAAAAGGTCCTGTATTTGTATTTCACTATCTACACTCTCTTGATCAAATTGCCTAGTGTGAAATACTCTAGTAGCATGATTTGTAGGCTATTGCATTAATATGAAGATTTATTCTGTACATATTCATAAGATAATAATTGCGGGTTCCTTCGTTTTAAAAAAATCAAAGCTTTTATGATTAAAACAATCGAATTGGTTGAGTTTTTTAATCATTGGTGTATTCTTTGCCTCAAATAATAATTACAATTTTTTATATATTAAAAATTAAAACATTATTTTATATTGGTGTAATTCACATTTATTATTTTTAAATATGTATTGAATAAATAACTTGATGAACATATGTAATAGTTTGTAAAGTTATGTTTTTTATTAACAATTCAAAATTAGTAAGCAGTTACATACTTTTTTAAGTAATAGGAATTAAGATATCTTTATATAACCTGATCTTTCAAATGATCAAGTATCAACCCAAATCACCTCTTTAAAATGAATTTAAATATATTAAAAATGACAATAAATTGCTTATATTTTATTTTATGAGCATTCGTCTATTTAATAAATAGAGTTTTAAAAAAACGATGGATGTTTATGAAATATAATAATAACAGGATAATAGAATTAAAACCGGTGGTTCCGTGAATTTAATGATGAGATATCAGCAACAGATTAAACCTCTTTTTACTGCAATAATACTCGCAAGCAATGAATTTACCCCAGATTTACCATTTACAACTTACAAGCACAAGAAGCAAGTTTTGTCGATCCTGAAAAGATCTGGATAATTTTCATTTCAGTAAAGCCGAAACAGCTGTCGAAGATCAGGTGAAAACTGGAATTACTTTAGAAGATGAGTTAAGAAAAGAAAAAGAAAATTTTGTGTGAAGACAGAGAGAAGGAAAAGGAACAGCAGAGAGTAGCGTAGGGCGTTAGCTTACCTCAGCTGTTCCCAGTAGCACAGAGCACGATGCGTGATTGATTGAAGAAGCTGCGGCGGCTTATTAATAACAAGCACCAAGTCAGAATTTCTTTTTCTTCTTTCGGCCATACCGATCCGATCACTCAAAATCAAAATGTACTTAAAATCGAGATTATTAATACTTTACCTTCGTTCGATTCAAGGTGTTTTGCTTCTTTTTCTCTTATCCCCATAGATACGATCAACTGACGCGACGGCTTTGGGTCTAAACTTTTTTCCGTATTTCGCGCCGACTCGGGGCTGCTTCCTTCATGTACGTCAAGGTGAGGTTTGCCATTTCCTGTCTATTTCATTACTCCCTCAGCTTTTACTTTGCCGAACGTGTCCTATTCAATAACTTAGGTTAGCTGGAAATATAGCTACTCTATGCTATTAATAATCGTTGGAAGCTACGATTGAAGTGAATTAGAACGCAGTGCCAAATGCCTGAGAGTCTGCTTGGTTCGGAGGTTTGAGGTATTGTTACAAAAACAGATATAAAAATACTGGTATTCAATTATTATATATTATTAAACAATTTTTTATTCTTTACTTGTTCTTTTCTTTCGTACTAATCAATTAAGTACCCCCACAAACCTAGACAAAAGACTTATTTATTATATATATTTATATAATAAACTTTTTCTTAATATTTTAATATTATTCTAAACTTTATAAAATAGTACTAAAATTTTCAAATTTTTTTAACCTTTTCTTAATAACAATATTCCTACTTCTTATTATCATTATATACTTTGTCAGATGTACAACTTTATTAAAAAGGATAAAGTCAAAAATATAGTAGTGAGTAACAAATTAAAGGCTGATAATATTATATGTAAAAGAAGATAAACAAGGCTCAGGTAGCTTAGTTACGTTAAGAGAAGATACTCAAATGTTCCAGTAAAAATATATAAAAGGATCATACTTAGAAATTATATAGGATTAGTTTATCTATAAACTATAAAGAACTAAAAATACCTTGCTTATATGTCATTAGAAAGTGCATTAACATAAATATAGTAGCAAGAAGAGGTTGTAAGAAAAAAAATAAGGATTCTTAAGAAAAATTAAGAAGAGATAATCAAACAGGATATAGTAATGTTAGAACTTACCTATAATATGATTCATAATAGAAGACTTTTGCACGGTAGGATTCAAGTAAAGAATCTTTCATAAAGAGATGCTGACAATTTGCTTTAATATTATAACTCTTGCTTCTTAAAATTAATGTTGCAAATATCATACCGGACTCGGTACCGGATAATATTAGGTACCGTACCGGACAATTTTTTATATTTATAAAATAGTCCCTGAAATTTTTAAAATTTACCAAATAGTCCACTGATATATTGTACAATTATATAATATACAGTTTACTGTTTACAAGTTTACATCAGCCCTTTTTCCAAAAATCATAATCATAAATAATAATCACAATTAATAATTTAATAAAAAATGACAATAATTTTTAAATATTTCAATATAAATAATAACCATAATT
>JANZXP010000004.1:2926018-2941010 GCA_027576715.1 Erythroxylum flavicans
ACTCTGGAATGGGACTCTAAGGCATGGCTCACTGGCCAAATCTGGACCGACCCATCTCGCACTTTCACTTCCATTTCGTCCATTTCTCTTCACTTTGTCTATATAAGCTCTGTTATCTTCCTTGTTCATTGATTGCAGTTTGGGGGTCACTCTTTGCCAGTCACTGTTGAAACGTTTTGTTTCTGTCTTTCTATTCATTATTTGTTTCTTTTACTCTGTTTAATTTCATCTCGCGAAGACCCATTTGGGCATTTGATGAGGAGGATGCAGCTTTTGAACGAGGTAAACTGGGTTTTCTTTCTTTCTTTCTTTCTTTTTTTCTTGGAAACGATTTCTGTTGTTTCTTTGGCTCTTTGGTAATGATCTGTGTTGTGTCTTTTCAATCTGTGACGTTGGTTTTTGTTTATTGACGTTTATGGTTTTTAGTCTAGTAGGGGTTTTCGTTGATGTTTGATTGATGGTTAACCCAGGCCTAATCTCTCTATTTTACCTAACATTTCGTTTTTTTGACCCAGAGAGCTTTTTTCCATTTCGTGTTTAGGGTTTTGAACCTTCACGGAAATTGTTTTCAGAGGCAAGGAACACAAGTTTGGTTTGAAATCAGTTGGTGAATGTTTTGTTTCGGTTCCGTCAAATGAGAAATTTCCTTTTGATGTCGTTTTCAGGGACTTAGTTTTCGTAAAAGTTTTCACGTTTTAAATAACAATTTAGTGAAAAATGTAGTTTTACAGAACTCTGCAATTCCGAGACGTTAATTTTTATTCCTTTATATTGTTTCTTGATTCAAGTATCTGATGCTCGACGAGTCCCTTGAATCGATTTGCTTCTTCTAATCTGTCTCCTGGTAGAATCGTTGTTTCAGATTGACTTCTTTGGTTTATAGTAATACTATCATATCCTGACCAGAGAAACCGAGTTGTTTCATGTGGGGTTAGATATTGTTCTAAGGTTATTAATTAATTTCCACGTATGCTTATGTAAGATCTATTCTTCCAGTTTGGATTATTTTCTCTATTTCAGGAATGGAACTATCTTCTGATGTTTGTTTGCCTCTATTATCTAAATTTTTGGAACTTCGATGATAATTTCTCGTGGGACTGTTAGTAGTTTCGTAATCTTTGGAGACCCATAGGTGGAGTAACTACTAATAGGTTTATTGCACGAAGAAAAATTTCTAATCTGAACTTCTTGGAACTTTGCGTATATCATTTGTTTATGAATTCTATACATGGTTCTTACTTAAAATGTTTGATTACTACTCATTGCTGACGATACATATGGATCAGTTTGGTTTGAGAAATGATGGTGAATACTTGGTATTAGTATCTTACTGAGTGGTATATTTTCCTTTTAACGTTTCATTATTGTGCATGAATAGTCGGCAGTATGTCTGAGCGTTTGTATCCCTTTATTCATGGATTCGCCTATTGGTATAATTCTGGTTTGCTGGAGTTGATATGTACTTAAATTTACACGTTTGACTTCCATATTTATATGCTGTGAAGGTATCGTTCGTTCTTTAATTGTTGTATGTGTGTATATTTGTGACAGGACATGTATCCTAGTTCTTTTCTTCTTTGAGTGTTTGATTTCTACTATTGCACATATCTACATCATGAAGGGAGAATCATCGTGGATCAGTGATTGCTTTAGTGACATGGCAAGGGAGATTGTGGAGTTTGATCCACTTTCTGAACTTAGTGATGAAGGGAAGAAGGATCTTGATGTGGTTTCAGTGGATTTGATTTTACCTGATGATCTGCTGGAACGAATCCTAGCCTATCTCCCCATTGCTAGCATCTTTAGAGCAGGTTCTGTGTGTAAAAGATGGCATGAGATTATTGATTCGAAGAGGTTTCTGTGGAACTTTGCCCGTGTTCTTGCACAAAAACCTTGGTATTTTATGTTTACAAGCTCTGATGAACCTGCTGGTTATGCCTATGACCCAATTCTTCGGAAGTGGTACAGCATTGATCTCCCCTGTATCAGGACGTCTAATTGGTTCATTGCTTCATCATTTGGGCTGGTCTGTTTTATGGATAATGACAGCAGAAGTGAGTTGTATGTCTGCAACCCAATCACCAAATGCTACCGGCAGCTTCAGGAGCCCCCAGGTTTAAAATTTTCTGATTACAGTGCGCTTGCAATTTCAGCAAATAGGGCATCACATGGCTATTCTATCACTATAGTGAAGTCAAAGCAAGTCCCTGGAAACTTTTTCCAGTGGGATCTGTCTATCCACACATATGACTCTGAATCAAGGGAGTGGGTTGCTTCTTGGACAGAGGTTCTTACAGGGTGGAGAGGCGGTGATGAGAGTGTGATATGCGATGGATTATTGTACTTCCTTATTTACTCAATGGGTGGAAGTGCACTGGAAAATCGTCACGGTCTAATTTCCTATAATCTTGCTGACAGATCTTCTAATGGTTTGTTGATAAAGAGTTTTATTCCAGTACCTTGCTCTCTTACCTGTGGTCGTCTTATGAATTTGAAGGAGAAATTGGTAATGGTGGGAGGAATTGGGAAGCCAGACCGACCTGACATAATTAAAGGGATTGGCATCTGGATTCTAAATGGTAAGGAGTGGGATGAGGTTGCCCGAATGCCTCACAAGTTTTTTCAAGGATTTGGGGAATTTGATGATGTTTTTGCAAGCAGTGGTACAGATGATCTGATATATATACAGAGCTATGGTGCTCCATCTCTTCTGGTTTTTGACATGAACCAGAAACAATGGAAATGGTCACAAAAGTGTCCAGTGACTAAAAGGTTCCCACTTCAGCTTTTTACTGGTTTTTGCTTCGAGCCTAGGCTTGAGATAGCTCCTTAGATTGTTTCTTGTTGAATTAGATGTGGTGTTGTCGACAAATCAGTCTGAAATTCCCACATTTTTCTTATGTTTTCTTGTTATTTTGTGAAATCTATTGCTGAAAATTTTACAGGAAAATGTACCAGAAGATAAAGATGCTATTTATGAAAAGGGAATATCATTCTTTGCATTGTCTAATACATTACTTCTTAGTTTTGTCAATTAATGTGGAGAGCTTAAGCCCCAGAAAATGATGACAAAAGTCACATTGCTGGTAGTCAGGATGTCGCCCATAACTCTATCTCACCGTTGCACTGGCCGAATTTCTGGGTTCGATTAATCAAGTACAAGCAGAAGAATTGGTGTCTTACTCTCAGGGAAAGGTAAGCAAGGAATCCATTGTGTTCCTTCTTTTGGAATTGTGAACACAACAAAACAGGAAATTGTGAACGTTTGCTAAGGATCAAGAGTATTCACATGAGGGATTTTTTGGTGCAAATGATGCAGTCCTTGTCCTTCTCTTGTGAGTTGTTTGTTAATGAATTTTGTGTCGACCTACGCTTTTTCTCCAATCGAGTGTGTTTAGATGATAGGTTGATGAGTTCTTACAACGGGGCTGGTTTAAGTCGGATTAGTGCAATTCATACCTGTGGTAGTCCACAGAAATGGGAATGAATAAGTAAAAGCCCTTTAACCAAAACACAAGTCCAAGGTCAACTTAAATTGCCCACGAGAAGTAGGAAGCTCTGAAGTCTGAGATAAGATCCTCTGTTTAATTTTATGGTGTCTTATTTTGTTCCATGAAATCTCAGCCATTTATTTATGCGGGTCTTGCATAAATAAATGTGGGACCTATGTAAGACCCATATAAATAAATGGCTGAGATTTAGGGGACAGAATAAGACACCATAAAATTGGACAGAAGATCTTGTCCCCTGAAGTCTGGAGGAGACAAACAAATCCTATATTTGGGCGAATAGGACAGAGACAACAAGACATGTTAAAGAAGAACCCGAAGGCAGCATGCTGTTTCTGTCCTAATAATTAGCTGTCTTATTTCGGTTGCTCCTTTGAATCAACGATGCTTTTGAGAGCTGTACGAGTGAAAAAAAGAAAAAAGTTTTGGGATTTCAGAGAGCATTTATAGATAGCCGTGTCCTTGGATTACTTAACTACGATCAGAAGACATGATACTATACAAGGTAAGTGGTCCAGTTCTTCAGTTTCAGCGGTCCAGACGATATCAAGCATCTAGAGGGGAAATTCTCCATTTACTGCTCAATCAACCCCTTTTGGTGTAATTTAATGGGAAAAAAATTGGACTTCGAAGGAAAAAATAAATCCAAGGTATGATTGAAAATAGAAGCTGACACAAAGCAAAATACAGCTTCGAAAGAACCAAGAAAGCGGATCCTTGTTATGCTACTAGCCGGCAGTCCAGGCACCAGAGGTCATGGACCACAAGTTTTGATTGGGTTGTCTCTGACATTCTTTGTTTAGACAATACGCATTAGCTCTGGCTAACTCTGTCTAAACAGAGCAAAACAGTAAACAAAGAGTTGCACTTGAACAAAGGTCAATTCACTTGAACTTGAGTGATCTTCCTCGTTCTTCGAACCTGAAACTGGACTGAGTTTTCGTAAGTGGGTTTTAAGGGTGTCATTCTGTCCGATACTGCACAAAGAGGAAAAGACAGTAAAATAACGTAGGTGACAAGTTTGTCGGTGAACTGAGAGAAAAATAATCAGAACGGCTTTCCTTTTTTTTTTCCCCATCATAATAATCATAACATCATTTTTGTTTTGACTTTGAGGCACGTTTGTGTCATAATCATGACTTGTACTGTTTTTGAGTTCGATTTTCTGCATGTTTCCAACTAATCCATGAAGCAGAAACGTGTTTAGTGGGCAAAAAGTTCGGAACTTTACTGCTTTCGATAACCCTATTCTTTTACCATGCAAGCCAAGGTCCAAGTCGTATGTTCCAGCTCAGGCTTGTAGAGCTTAGGTGGCTATACACTAGGAGGTTGACTCTTGAAGATGTGATTAATTAACATGAAAAATGGAGAAGACCCACATAGCAAATTGTACCAGATAAAGATTAAAAAATGGTGAGACAGCAACTTGACGAAGAAATTAAAAGATCAGTTTTTGAACTAAGTGCAGAAACTGAAGCGAGGAAAGATGGACACTTCAGAGTAGAATGAGTGAAACAGATAGCTAGTAATTCAGTGTTCGACGTTCAGAGGAAGAAATGGAAAGAAAAGGAAAAGGTGTGGAGAGAGAGGAAAAGAGAAAAGAGGAAATGTCGGAGGGTAGAATAAAGTTGAAAATAGGGATGATTTTGGTGGGGAAGAGAAGAGGCCCATCTACGCCATCACATGGTTGGAGGCTTCAATTTCCTTCCCCAATTTACGACAACCCTACCATCACCAACAACAATACAAACACTAGCAAACCTGTTCAAGAGTTTGTCAGTGCTGAAACTACTCTTTCTGCTAGAAAACTTTGCGCCAACCTCTGGGAATTTCAGCCCCGTCTTCACTCTTCAAATCCTAAAATGAGCAACAACTTTGAAAAAGGCCGTCGTCGTCATCACAAGGACAAGAAGAGCGTTCCTTATGATCAGGTTTGCTTGTCTTGTTTGTTTTCTCTATTACTGAAAAATGACAGTGCGGTTAATGAACTTGGTGAGGTAGAGAAGTTAGTCTAATGTCTGATGGAATTTGGGATCTTCCCAATTCTTGTCACTGCCACTTTAGTTAGTTTAGGTTGGATTATGCATGTTGGTTCTTATCAGTTTTTGGTTTGTTTGTGTTGTGCTCTAACTGTTGCCTCATGATCCTAAAGTGGACATCTCTCACTTTTCCCTTTTCTACACAACAATTGAAATTTTTAGTTCTTATGAGTGAATTTATGCAGTTTAATGACTTGATATTGTTTTGGTTTTTCATGTCTCTGTGGTTCTTCAGTTTCTTTTCTTTTAAATTTTATTAGGTGTTCTGACTTCTGAGTGCATTTTGTGTCTTCATAAGAAGTTTCACTGCCCACAATCCACATCTCTGTGCTGCTTATGTCTATCTTAAGTTCATAACTTGCTCAACTCTCTCAAAGTATGCACTAGAATAGCATAAAATTGTGAGCATTTGCAGAGGAGGGTTTGCAGGGATGAAGGTAGGGAAGGGGGGATTCTTTTCAGAACAGAGCATTATAGGAAATATTTGCTGCTGTGTAGTTCCCTTTGTATATCCGATGAATGTTGATGAAGTTATAAACGATTTGATTGTCATATGTGTAGCTTTGATAACGTTTTAAACTGATTCATTTTTAACAACAAAGTCAAACTAGAAAATTAAAAACTGAATAAAAAAGTTAGCAGGATAAAAGTTTTCACAGTTGAATAGATCGAACAGATTCGGTTTTATAATCATTGGCTTTGAGTGTTCTTTGAAGGATTTCATATTTGGACATTCTCAGCCAGCAAGTACAAGTACCTTGAGAAGAGAGGTCGTGACATCGTTAACAGATCACCGTCATTCGATTGAAAAACACAATCGTGCGTTAAAGCCTCTATCTCCTAGTTATGGTAGCTCTATGGAGGTAACTCTCATCATCCTTCAAAACCCTTGCCAAGTTGTCACTGTGGACATGTGTATGAAATTAACAGAAGTTAAAAGAATTACCAGGTCCTGTTGAAACTGAAAAGGAATGTGGATCAGAGGGTGAATTTTACTGAAGTTTAATTGTTTTATGCATCAATCATTGACAGGGTAGAAGTAGAACTCCTCTAGAGGTTGCAAATTAAAGAGTTCATCTTCCTCTTTTATTTTCTCGATTCACAAGCATAACAGGATCAAGGAACCAAAGATGCATTTGGGTTGATTTACTAGCCTAGGAAATCGGTTTAGTTCATAGCTGTTCTTATGTTGTTTTATGTTTAGATGACAGATTTGAATACCTTGTCTCACAGGTTGAACCGTATAAACCTATAGTTACTCCTTCTAGCTCTTTGGATTTGAATGGCCGAATGGGAGAGTCGAGTTTTAGCCTGAAGACATCAACAGAATTACTGAAGGTGCTCAATCGGATTTGGAGTCTTGAAGAGCAACAACTATCGAATATATCACTGCTAAAAGCTTTAAAAATGGAACTAGATCGTTCCCAATCACAGGTAAAACAGTTACGGAAGGAGAAACAGAAAAGCAGGCAAGAAATGGAGGAATTGATTAGGCAAGTTGCAGAGGAAAAAGCTTACAGGAAGAACAAGGGGCAGGATCATATCAAAGCTGCAATTCAGTCAGTTGAAGAAGAGTTAGAAGATGAGAAGAAGTTGAGGAAGCACTCGGAGAATCTGCACCGGAAGCTAGCACGAGAGCTTTCCGAGCTGAAATTTTCTTTTTCTGATGCTTTGAAAGAACTCGAGATAGAAAGGAAGGCGCGATTTTTATTGGAAAATTTGTGTGATGAGTTTGCTAAGGGGGTAAAAGAATACGAACAAGAGGTGCGTTCACTATGTCACAAACATGAGGTTGAACATGAGGGTAGGGGGAAACCTGATCGGTTGATTCTCCATATTTCAGAGGCATGGCTTGATGAGAGGATGCAAATGAAACCTGTAGGAAATCAAAATGATCTTACAGGAAAGATTACTATTGTGGACAAATTAAGCCTGGATATAAAAACCTTTCTTGAGGCAAAACATTCTGCTAATTTTGAGGCTATAAGTGCTCCTCAAGATGCAGCTGAAGAAGAAGAATCCCCTGAAAGTGATTCTAGCTGCTTTAGACTAAACAATGGTGTAGGCATAAAACTAAACACTGGAAGCTCTGAAAAGCAAACAACTGGATCAAGAGAAAAAGTTAAAGTTTGTGACAAGACGAGGAGATACAATTCGGAACAGAGTGAATTAAGAGGATTAAACCAAGCAGGGAATGGGGGAACATCGGATACTGCTCAGAAAAGTCTACATGATAGAAAATCTAAACGGGTAGGGAACCTGCGAGTCAACTCGAATAATGTCCTTGATAACCTTGTCAGGAATCATTCATTGTCTTCTGAAGGTGAAGGTGATAAAATTCATCCTGAAGGCGCTTTACAAGAAGATGCTTGTGTTAAGCCTGTATTTCCAGGACATGCCAGTCCAGTACAACAGTGGAAGTCCAAGTTGGCGTCCCCAGAATTTGAAAAGACTGAATCTTCTCTGAAATTTCCCAAGGGCTTGAAGGAAAATACATTGAAAGCAAAACTGCTTGAGGCAAGGATGGATGGTCAAAATTCTCGTTCAAGAGCTTCTAAAGCTCTTCATTAGGCTGACGAGAAGGGTACAATTAGCTTTGTGTTAAATAGTTCAGCAGCAGCCAAGGTATTTCTATTCTGAAATATGTTGTAATTCCTCTCATAAATTTTGGAAACATGTTTGTAGATTGAAAATGTATTGGTGTATAGACAAAAGTAACATAATGAGCTAGAGTTTCCATCAAATATATAAAAAAAAAAAGTTAAATGGAAAGCAATCATCTACTTAGAGTTTGCCTTTGAGCGTTTTGAAAATATTAAAGTTCAATTTAAAGCTTCAAAATATTAGGGTTCAAGTTGTATTTTTTTGTATACCATGCTTCAAGTTTGAGGATTCAGTTTGACCCCAAGCCTGAGATCAGGATTAGATCAAATCTTTTAATCGAACTCAAATCTATAAAAAGTGCATTAAATGTTTATAACATAATACAATTTAGCATTTAAATTAAAATTCATAACATTTTAAAAAAGTTTAAAGTAGACTTGAAGTAGACGAAAAATTTCACGCCATTGTTGATGTATTATTATTATTATTATAAATAAAAGTTAGTCTCATTTTTTCGTAAGTCTTTTTAAATTAACCAAAAATTAGGCTCTACTATTGCAGTGGAGATCCATTTTTTACTAAAAATGACAATTTAGCTCGTCCTAGTCCTGCTCAATCCGATATGATCTGACATGAAATCAACAGCCCAATCTAGTTTGATCGAGCTCAAATTGTTTTGGAAATTTTCAAAGTATTCTAAACTCAACCAACTTGAACCCAAAAATTATAGAAAAAAGATGTCGATTTGAGTAAAAAGACGTAATTTTCTTTTTTAAATTGAAAAATAAACAGACTTAGGTTAGGCCAGAGTTGGGCCCAGGCTCGAATAGAAAATTTTCAACTTAACTCAGCCATTACTGACTCAAATTGACGTGACATTTAATTGATGGAGAGTTAATTTCGTTAAATTTTTCATCTACTTAAGGTTTGTTTTGAACATTTTGAAAATTTTATGTTTCAATTTAAACACTTCAAAATATTAGAGTCTGTTTTGTAATATTTTGTAAATATTGAATTTGGAAATGCACTTTTGGTTTTAAAATGTAAAAGTTGTCACAAATTAAGTCTATATCAAGAAACAACAAAGAGCATGAAGCAGAGATCTCCTTGAAGCAGAGAAAAGAGTAGAAGAACTCGGGGAAGACACACCGACAGTCTCAGATCAAGCTCGTCCTAGTCTTGCCCAGTCCGACATGATCTCACACAAAATCAACAGGCCTAATCCAGTTTGATCGAGCTCAAACTGTTTTGGAAATTTTCAAAGTATTCTAAACTCAACCAACTCGAACCCAAAAATTGTAGAAAAATGATGTTATTTTGAATAAAAAGACGTAATTTTTTTTTTAATTTGAAAAATAAACAAACTCAAGTTAGGCCAGAGTTGGGCCCAAACTTGAATAGAAAATTTTCAACTTGACTCAGCCATTACTAACCCTAATTGACGTGACATTTAATTGATGGAGAGTTAATTCCGTTAAATTTTTCATCTACTTAAGGTTTGTTTTGAACGTTTTGAAATTTTATGTTTCAATTTAAACACTTCAAAATATTGATCTGTTTTGTAATATTTTGTAAATATTGAATTTGGAAATGTACTTTTGGATTTAAAATGTAAAACCTGTCACAAATTCAGTCTATATCAAGAAACAACAAAGAGCATGAAGCAGAGATCTCCTTGAAGCAGAGAAAAGAGTATAATAACTTGGGAAAGACACACCGATAGCCTCAGATCGAGATCGCCATCCTCTCGCTCCCCTCCACCCGCTAAAAATTAGCGTGAAGCGTAGTTGAGCAGGTTATCTGAGATTGTGATCTCCTTGGAGCTGAGTAAAGAGAAGTAGAACTTGGGAAAGACACACCACATATTCATTGCCAGACACCGCCATCTTTCCCCCAAATCGAGAAACTTCTGAAAGCATCGAGAAAGTTAGGATTCTTTATACCCAAATTGTTAAACGACCTCGTGTATACTTGATAATGAACGTTGCCGTTTTGTTACCTTGGACATTTGTAAGTGTTTCACGCACGTGGGAGGTAGTCCCTCTATCTTTCAATTTTGTTAATGAATTTTTTAAATTCTAAAAAAAAAACAAAGAGCATGAAGTAAAAGAGTTTGATTGGAACTTCTAAAGGTTCATAGTAATCCCAAGTCATTTTAGTTTTTTTTAAGTAATTGACTTGTTTTAATAGAAACCTATAGTAAACTTACGAAACCTATAGTAATGAGTTATGTGATTATGTCCATCATTTTCAAAGAAGTTCATGATTCACTTACCAAGTGTGCATACAAATAATGAGCATATCGGTTCGATATCACCGTTAGCAAATAGCTTTTGAATTAAAAAATGAGAGTAACATAAAGAAGAACAGAACTTTGAATGGGTCATTTTCTGGTGACGAAAGTATAAGCGGCCGGTGTTGCTTTCCATCAAATTGTCGAGGAAAGACACTGCAACACCTAAGAAGTTACCCACCTTCCACCATCAACAAATAACGTTGAGCTCAAGAGTCGAAATGCGTAGAGATGTTGACATTTTTTTTTTATATATATTATGTATTTTAGTTTTTTTTGACTAATCCTAAGCTCTTAAGACCCCACTTTTGGAGTCCTAGAAGAGGTAAATCTAAAATCTCAAGGTCCCTTAGGTTCTTACGTAGCCTGTATACTTTTACACATAAGGAGTCGTCACATACTGATTGGTCGGTTACTAATTGATCACTGCTTCTCCAGTCAGCATCAGGTTCCCATCAGTCCCAGATTTCCAATAGTTCCACACTTCCACTCACTAGAAGCAAGACGTCCGCAATTGATCAAACAAAAGAGCATTCTAGAGGGCTGCTATCTCAGTTAGCATCAGGTTTCTATCAGTCCCACATTGTCACTAGAAGTAAGACGCTCGCAATTGATGAAACTAAGGAGCATTCCAGGGAGCTAGAAGATCATCAACAGGAAAAATTTCTTATCTTACCCCTTTGACGACTCGAACTCAAGACCTCCTCTAAAAGAAAAACTTAAGTGAGGAGTTAAAATCCATCGAGCCACTCCTATGTGTCCTCTTTTTCTTTCTTTTAGTGTGTTGGGTTGAAGATGGTTTGTCCTTTTAGACTTGTAACAAATTAAAGACACGTCGATGGATTCAAATTTGATCCCATCCGAACTCAAGAAATGAAAATTGAATTAATTAAATTTAAGATGAAATTAAGACTTTAAATAGTTAATTAAAGATGCATATCGATTAATTCAAATTTGATCCGATTCGAACTCTACAAATAAAAATTGAATTAACCAAATTGAAGATTAAATTAAGACTCAAAATAGTTATTTCAGCTCAACGTCAATAATTCAAACAAACTAAAACATAATTTTGTTAAAATTTAATAAAATAACATTGTTTTATTCAATAGCTAAAAAATTTAAGAGAGTAAATCTTAAAATAATCGATAAAGTTGCTTCTTTTTTACCACAAAATTACATGTTCAAGAGATAAAAATAGGTTCTTTGCAAAATATAAAGGAAAGTCTACGTATATTATGATCCTTCCCAGATCTCCACAAAGTGGAGAGTCTTGTACTTTTAGTCCAATTTAATTCCTTACCATACTTGCAAATAATTTTAAATTTTTATTTGATGAAAAACTCTGATTAAAGTTTTTGAAAAACTTGTATTAAAAATAATGAAAAATACAAATAACATGATCGATATACGTGTGTTAATCAAATATTATTGAAACTACAATTTAACTAAAATATGAAATTTGATATAAACTAATTAAATTTAACTTAAACTGATATTTTATTATAATTATTATATATTAATTTAATTGATTTAAATCAAGTTTAAGTGATAAATTAATGTCAACATATTTTAATTACTTCACAAGTGTTGTTCAATTTACATGCACTTTTGCCGTTATTTTTAAATAATAATTAAAAAAAAGAATACTTCTAGAAAAACAATTGCCAGAAAATATTTGTCCATTTTAAATATTAATTTTTACATTAATTAAAATATAAGAAAATCCCTTATATTTTATCCTTAATTATATTATCTAATAAGGTTAGAAGAAACGTATTTTTTTAAAAATAGAAATGTATTTATTTTGCATATAACTAAAATCAATTAATTTCTAATTTAGTTTTAAGAAAGTGTAGTAGTTGCCTCCTAGGGAGTGATTGAGTTGGTGGAGTGGGGAGCATGAGGCTAAAATGTCATATATTCGAATCCTCCTACCTACACTGTCTCGAGCCTGTCATACAAGAGTTGTCTAGTACGGAGTACTCGATTGTTGTGATTTGCAGACTATTGCGTAAATCTGAAAGTTTACTCAGTGCTCCGTTCTAAAAAAAAAATGTAGCTGCCAAATTTCATGTCTATCTTTAAAAAGAAAGGATTGATGAAAAAAATGGTGAATATGTTATATATCTATGTATTAAATGAAAGATGACAAGATAAAGTGCATAATAAAAATTTTCAATGTAGCACTAATGGCATTATGCTTCCACGACCGAAAGTGAAAGTTATTGAAGTATAATCAAATCCAAGCATACCAATTATTGGACAAAGTACAAAGTTACATGGTGACACCCATTCCACTCCAGGGTTTGTAGACTGGTTATTGTTCAAAGAAGAGATCCCCGATCAAATTCTCCATTACTCACGATTTGGGACCCTCACGTTGTTTTTGCAAATGCTCTATTGAGACAATAACAATTTCAAAAGATTGGTGTAATTTAAGGATGACAATAGGTCAAATCGAGTTGAATCAATATTTAGCCTGATTTTATTTTCCTAATTCACAATTCGAACATAAGTTGGAGTCTTGGTGGAACTCGCGTACAAGTTTGAGTTACGAAAATAACTTTTTTGTACAAAGAAAAAAGAGAAGGGAAGGTTGCTTATATTGATGATCATCTCCGACTCTTGCAAAACCCTCGCATGGTGGGAAAGCCTTGTGTGATGGTTACGTTATGTTTTTTTTTTATGATATCACAAAAGACAAATTGGATTCATATATTAAAAATTACTAAATAAAAATAACTATGTTAGAATTTGTACTTCTTGCCTATTCTTTATAAAAAAAGAAGTTGCACTGATAGAAACATAATTTGAATCCTTCTTGAATCCCCATTGTCGTAGAATCCAATAACAACCTGCTGATGCAAAGCACAAAGCAAGGATATACCATTCAGGCAAGCACTAATTTTACTGCAGAATTTAAAATTTTTGGAAAATGGAATGAATCCCATCACAGCAATTTAATACACATTTTCAAGATCCTACGTACGGTTGAGATTAATCTGAGCCTCTTCGTCTTGGCCTATATAAGAAGTCGCTCTATTCACAAGTTTTGCAAGCCATTCATATATAGTTTTACTTTCTCTAATGTTGAGTGTAGTGTAGAGTGAGTAAGTACTAGTGCATATATATTGTGGGAATTATTGGTGAGACGTAATGGGGCTCCCTGATCTCCTACGCTGAAAGGAGAGTGTGAAGGTAATAGCTATGGCTGCTAGTTCATGGACACCCATGGCTGCGCAGGAATAGCTAAATCAATTATGCAGGCTAAGGGTTTGCATGAGCTTGGAGACCTAGTTGCCTTCATCTTTTTGGTCTTGGAGTGAAGGGAGCTCTATGGTCTTTCCAACAATTTCTTTTTCTTTTCTTTTCTTATACACATAATCATCACCATGCATCTTATCAAATTGTCATCAATATTAAATTTTCGTAATTCTTAATTTAAAACAAGTTAATTATATGTAATAAGAATTTCATAAATGTCATTTTAAAACTTTTAAAACCTTGTGAACTAAATATTATTGATATTATTATTAATATTGCTCCTTTGTGACTATAAAACTATGTGTTTATGTTAATATTATTATTAGTCAAAACTGTGTATTTAAGTACCACCTAAAGGTAAACTTCAATACATAACCAAAGTTTATTTTTTGTTTGAATCTATTAAACTTACTTAAAGCATTTATGTATGAGCCTGTGTAATGTTTGCAGCTTTTATTGATATGTTTGCTTCGGGCAATACATTGGTCAAGTTCAACGGGCTAAACTATGCGAATTGGTTAGAACAAATTCAATTTCAACGAAGTGTTATGGATTTGAATTTAACAATAGTTTTGGATAAAAAGCTTACTAAGACCAATACAGAACCTGACAAGTCTTTTCATGAAGTTTGGGAGCAGTCGAAAAAGGTAAGCTTAAACTTGATGCAAGTAAAGATTGCTGAAAATGTTAAGTCATCAATACTGAAAGCGAGCAATGCAAGGAAATTTATGATGAAGATAAAAGATTACTCGCAATCAATCAGACATAAGTCCATTGTAGGGAACTAAGAAGTGAGCTGATGTCTGAAAAGTTTGATTAGTCACGTTCAATTTATAATCATACAGCTAAATTGAAATTGATGGATGTGGATGTAAGTTATGTATTGAATTGAAATTATTATTTTAATAATATTTAATTAATCTACATGTGATGTTTTCGTTATTATTTTAAATAAAATTGTGTTTTTCAAAAATTTAAAAATTATAAAAATTATAACTTTAACGAATCAATTCAATTTTTTAATTATTAAAAAATAATTATTATAGTATTAGTATTAGAACTGTCGAGTCCATCTACGCTGATAGGCCTGGATTTGAGTTTAGAAGATGCAAATCGCCGGAAACTGCATCCAAATCTTCGAAGATCTACGACCAACTATTAAAGGAATTTGTCTGTATCACTCTTGTGTAATTTGGTTACTGAAACAGCCCCTACATTCAAAGCCCCCTTTTTACCATTAGCAAGAACTTGTTTCAATTGCATATCATAAGGAATTCGAA
>JANZXP010000004.1:2941110-2951355 GCA_027576715.1 Erythroxylum flavicans
GAATCGCAATAAGGAAGGTTTCAGTGAAGAATGGAAACTATAGTGGATTCTTTCTAACTTAGACAATATAATACGTGTGTACATTGCATGTCCCTCACGTGTACCATTTATCTCCACTGATTTACCATATGTGAAAATCACAATTAGCCATATGTAATTTCACTAACCCGGAATTGCCAATGAAAGCATGTACAATTTTATGAATGTGCAATATCAATATGTAAGTCACAAATACGTATGTCTAACTTGCATGTATCTTAAGTCATATAAATATCTCATGCATAACTATTATAGCCGAATAGGTATCAGGATGTTACATCTATCCTTGTAATTTTTGATAGCATGTGTTAATCTGAGAGGAAATTCTGATAAAAGTTGTAGATTTTGAACATAGATTGTATCAATTAATCCACTCTGGAATAATAGATACGTAGTCAAAGGTTCTGCGCTGGGAAAGATAATAGCTTTTAGTCCAAATCGTCCTCTGTTCTGTGGATAATATTGAAATTGTTTCATTTCTGGAGTCCATTCATTTAATGCTTGAAAACAATCAATGAACATCTCTGAAGTGAGTATACGAGCTTCAGTTTGTACTAATTTTGATGGTATTGTGTGAATGCTTTCCATATCTATGGCTTTTCCAAGAGAAACCATATTTGGTGGAGTAGGAGAGGGTGTTGCTAGAACAGTTTTGTACTGAGGTTTCAAAAGGGTTTGCTGAAATTCCTTTAATGATTTTTCTGCTTTTGCTTTAGAAGAGAAACTCTTATGAACTATTCCACTTTTTCCATTAATATGGAGAGCAGCTTTGTGCCACTGATCGTAGATACCTGCCATAGGGCCATTATATATAATGGTGTGTGGATTCTTGATGATCTAATTGTTTTTGTGAGCTTGAAGGAGGTGTAGATGGTTTTTGTGGTGAGGTAGCTGGTGGATTTGAATGAGAGAGAGGTGTAGATAAAGTTGCTGATTTTTCAGAATTTGAATCTTGTTCCTTTAGTAAAGAAATGGTAGTTCTGAGTAGATTGATTTCTTTGGTGACTGTTCCTATTTTTTGTTGTAAATCTATGAGTTCTGCTTCCTTTACTAATAATGCATCTTCTAGTTGTTTTAGAACTTCTTCCATTCCCTGGTAAGAATATCTGCAAGGAAATTGTTTATTGATTTAATATATTGAATACTGAAATTATATTGATTTAATTCTAGCTGCCATCTGATAAGTCATCCTTGATTGTACTTAGTGCTTGTTTGATACTTTGTGAATCCACATAAATATTGAGAGTCCATTTGAATTTTAAATTCAATCGGCAGTAGATCTATGCGCCATTTTCTCAATGTTTTGAGACAGGCCAGTGTTTCCTTTTCATGAATGGGGTATTTTTATTCCGAGGAATTAAAAGGCCCATTAATATATTTACAAAATTAGTACTTCTTGTGCTTGGATGGATGTGCCAAAAGGCATCCTGCCCATGTATCAAAGCTTGCATCCAATTGGACAAGTAGTGTATCCTTGAAATTGTAGTTATAGAGAGTTGGTAAATGCTTACAGAGCTCTTTTAATCTTTGTACTGCTTCTGTATCCGTAGAATCCCAATGCCATCTATATTTGGTACTGCATTTCCTTTGTAAACTTCTGCGTTCTTTTGCTAAATCTCTTAGAAATCCTTAGTCAGAAATGTAATTTAATAATCCAAGAAATTGCTATACTTGTCGTTTATTTTGTAAAATGTCAGGAAAAGTCTGTAATTTATGTAATATATTTGGTTGTAATTGTAGATAACCATGATTAAATTGTATACCTAAATATTCTATTATTTGTTGAGCAATTCGGGCCTTCTTTTTACTCAAAATTAATCCTTTTTCTTTGCATCGTTGTAAAACAATACGAACCTTTTTTAAATGATCTAGCTTGTCTTGATTAGAAAAAATAATAATATCATCAATATATACAAATGTAAAGTCTTCAAGACCTAATAAATTATTATCCATAAATCTCTGATAAATACTAGGGGCTTGTTTTAATCCAAATGGTAAAACATTCCATTGGTAATGTTTTTGAGGAGGACAAGTAAAAGTTGTTAATGCTTTGGTGTTATCATGAAGTCTAAGTTGCCAATATCCAGATTTGGCATCTAATGTAGTAAACCAAGTATATCCTTTTAGTTTATTAATAATATAATCTTTGCGAGGTAATTTATAAGCATCACCTATAGTGGCTTCATTTAATTTATGATAATTAATAACCATTCTTCGTTTTCCTCTTTTTTGTTCAGCGGAATTATTAACATAAAAGGCAGGTGCTGAATGTTTACTATTGCTTAGACTAATAAGGCCTTTTTTAATAATTATGTGCATTCACTAATAAATTCTTTTACATCTTGAGGAGTATAAGGAATATTATTTTTGATGTTAATTTCTTGATTAGGGTCTTTAAGTCTTATTTTAATAAGTTCATTGTTATGATTTTTAGCAGGATCTAATGGATTTTCACTGCACACTTCGTTTAATAATGTATCAACTTCTAGTTGAAGAGAGGTATTAGTCAATAAATAAAAGTGTAAAGAATTTAATCGATCGGTTAATAATCGAAGTTGTTGATAATATGTAGTATGATAAATAGGAATTTTGAGAATGATTGATTTTTGATTTATATGTTTGATATAAGGGGTTTTTAAAGTAATATAATGTAAATACTGACAAAATGGGTTATATAATTTAAGAAAATTATTACCAAGAATTAGTGGTAATCCTGATTCTTGTTGATATATGGAAGGAACTGTGAAGGTGTAATTTTCAATGAGTATATTATTATAATAACTTACATACCAAATAAATTTGAAACTTCCATCGGCTATTCTAATTTGTAAAGGCTTATCTAATTTTTTCCATGTATCTAATAATTGTTTGGAAGCTATACAGATAGTAGCTCCAGTATCTATATAGGCATTTACTTTAGTATTCTGAATAATTACTTGAATAAATGTTGTATTCGAATTCACTTACTGATTCGGAGTTGCTTTGTATAGTTGTGTTACTGTCAGATTCATAAGATTCGTAAAAATAAAGAGTGGAATCAGTATGATAATCAGATTCGATTGGTTCTAACTGATGTTGTTGAGCTGAGTATAGTATATTTAACTTATTGTTATATTATTTATCATTTTTCTTTGGACATTCATTTGCACAATGCCCTTCTTTTTTACAAAGCCAACATCGACAGTTTTGTTTTTTCTGTGGACAATATTTAATTTTGGGTTTAAATTGTTTCCTGTGTTTTCTAAAATATTTAGGATAGGTTTTGGGTTAATTAGGTTTTTTATTATAACGACACCATCTATAAAATTTGGTATATTTAGGATGATAATGTTTATGTTATTTTTTATATTTTGACTTTCTCATTTTTTGAGGAGATTCACATCCATATTGTTGTGGTACTTCAGCATTTTGTGAACAGCAAGGATGTATATTATGATGTTTGAGCGTTTGTTTTAGTTTAGTTTCTGGGCAATAATCAACTAATAATTCTCGTACAAGAAGAATAGCTCCTCCAAGATTGTGAGCAATTATATGATCTTCGGTTCTTTCTTGAAATTTTTGTTGTACTTTTACATTGAAAGGATAAGGTAATTTTTGAATAAAAATATGTATATACATTTCTTGTTCAGACCTTGCTAATTTATAATAATGAGTTTGGAATTCACAAATAAAATTATCAAGAAAATAAATGTCACAAAGTTTCATATTGTTTAAATGTCGATAAGCTTTTAATCGATTTATTCGATCGGTTTCTGCTTTATGAAAAATAATATCTCTGCCTAAAAATTCTTTATAAATTTCATTTCCTATAATATCAAAAGTTTCTACATCAGTTCGAGTTGCTTGATAATGAGGGGTGCTCTTTAAGGCAAGTTCATTCTCTTGTAGAAAACTTTGTACTATCCCTGTTGTTTTATAGAGGATGAAATTCCATACTGAATCTTTATTGTCTTCTCTATCTCCAAATGGTTTTTCTATTTGTAATAACAGTTGTATTCGATTCGACCATTCAAAAAATAGATCTTCGGCATTACTTGTACAATCTAGATTAAGTATTCCATCATTTCCTAACGTAATATGTTTTGGTTTATATGCAGAAGGATATTTACGTATTTTTGATCCTTTATAATAATAACCTTGTTGATTAAGAAAATCTTGATTATCTTCAGTCCATAAATAATTTGTTGGTTGAAAATCCTTTTTTCTTTTATCACCTATTAATTTACTTTTAAGCTTTAATTCTTGAGTTGTACTACTTTCGGCTTTTAGTTCGGGTTTTAATTCATCCATTAATACTTCTTGGTCAGACTCATAACCATAAATAATTTTGTCTTTTTCTATGTTACATTTATTAGTTATAGCTGGACAGATCTGTTCTGTATTATTCAAATGTAATTTTTGTATTAAAGCGATAACTTCTGCTAATTGTTGTTGAATATTTCGTTCAACATATTCAATGGGTTGTTCATGATAAAAAGATTGTTCCTGATGTGTTTCTAGCGTTTCCATGGTTTTGATGTAATTACTAGCTCTGATACCACTTTGGGGTGTGTTACATGCGGAATTTGTTGGATTAATGTTTTGACTTATTGGAGAGTGTTTATGATTTCAATTTGTATTTTGAATAATTTGTCTAATCTAGTTTCTAATTGAGATTGTTTTGCTAATATTTCATTGACTTGTTGAGTGATGGTTGTCATAGGGTATGTTGATACCACTTTGGGGTGTGTTACATGTGGAATTTGTTGGATTAATGTTTTGACTTGTTGGAGAGTGTTTATGATTTCAATTTGTATTTTGAATAATTCGTCTAATCTGATTTCTAATTGAGATTGTTTTGCTAATATTTCATTGACTTGTTGAGTGATGATTGTCATAGAGTATGTTTAACATAACTAGCTAAATCAGTGAGCTGATTCTGAATTTCATCTAATTTGTTTTTGACTTTGATCTAAAATAGGATATGTAATTCTAATGGGATGTTGGATATACAGAGGTCTTTGGATTCTAGCTGTGCTGATTTACAAAGAGGAGGGAAAGAAGAAGATGATGCTTCAGAAAATGAGTGTCGTCTATTGGGAGGTGTTTGAAAAGGATATTGTATAGCTGGAAGGGATTGTATTTTTTTATGAAATTTAGTTCCTACTTTGGCAACATCTTGAAATAGTTGGTCTAGATAGATTTGATCTGTATGTTTAAAATCAATACTGTGATGAGAATTAGTTAAGGCATAACTAATTTGATATGTTGTGGAAAAAGGATATTGTCCTGAAGTCATTAAATTATCTTTATAAAACTTATAGGCGATAGTGATAGTATTTTGTAGATCTAATGAAAGTAAAGGAATTCCTAATTTTAGTCGAGTGTTGAATTTAATTTTTCCATATGCTAAATTTCCGTTCATCATTCCTATAACTTGGTTATTTAGGTTGGTCATACGTTCATCTAAAATTGCCATTCTAATTGGAGAATCAATGCCTTATTGAAAAGTTGATTTGAGTAATATTTGGATAGTTGACAAATGAATATATCCAATCTTTTTTCGTTTAGTTTCGGGTAATTGTTGTAATTGTCTACTAATTTGATCTTGATCTATTAAACTAATCCTAATGTGTCCATTACATTGATCTATTCGAACTGGTGTTTCATAAATCATTTTACGAAAATAGATAATATTTTGACGATTGAAAATTTTCTTTATTACCGATTTATATATATCTTGTCCAGGTTTTAAATCTAATTGGGTTTTGGCTATTTGTTTTTGTTTTTGTTTGTCTTGTGATAATAATGTAGATACTTAAAAAGTACCCATTGATTCGGTTAATTCTAATGTATTAACATCTAAAATAGTTGAATCCTTTTGGGTAGTAGCTAAAGAGGTCATTGATGATAAGTCTGATGAATCCTCTGAATATTTTCTATAGTAGCTAAATGATCATTAAATAATTGATATAACTTTTGAACGATAGCTAAATGCTCTTCATAGGGTCGTCTGCCTAAGCTATTGATTCCTACAAAGATAAGATAATTAATTCGGGTTTCATTATAATGTATATGATCTAAATATATCACTATTTGACGATATGTATATTGCAATTGATGATCTAAATCATCACATATCGGACAAGTCATTCGTAATGATAAATTTCATAAACTACATCTAGATTAAGTTGGAAGATATGTCTCCATAGATAGTCTAAGCAAATAACAATATAGTCCATACTTATAGCAAAATGAAATAAAAGCTGGTCCTGAGGAATATAGAGTAAACTTAGGAAGATAAATAATAAAGCAGGTTGAATATAAAGAAATATTAAAGCATAAAAGAATATTTGATAAATAAGATAATGTAAACAATATGAGAAAAAATAATGTAATGTCATTTAATCAATTCAAATCTGAATTTGTTCTTGAACTTCTAAATGATCTTTTTTAACTGAATTATATATATAAAGTGCTTGATCTAACCATATTCGTGCTTCCGTTAATAGGTGTAAACTCTGGTGTTTCTTTGCTAATAATATCTGATCTTTATAGATCTAAATATATTTTAATTGTTCTTCTTCTATGTCTTGATAGGTTATAATCAACTGTTTGAGATGTCGTTTATATTCAAAATACATAATTATTATTCAGTCAATCAAATTCTTGATCCGAGATAGATAATAAAGTCGGATAATGTATAATTCTTGTAGATAATCATTTATGGAATGAATTAATTGTTGTGTCTCCTGCATAAGTCTCAAAGCAGTTGCTTTTATGTTTTGAGCTTGATCAAAAAGAGGATGATTGGCTTCAAGTTGATAACAAGGATCAAGATAAGTCCTATGAGCTGCTTCTTTGCGTTCATTATAGGAGAGTTTTAGTTTCTCTAATTCTGCTTCTTGTCTATATGTTTCTTTGATACGTTGATTGAGATCGTGCTTGAATACAAAATAAGAATATGCCATGCTAATGAAAAAGCAATTAGTAAAAATGATGATACACGATGGTGATAACAACATACTTCAATAAACACTGTATGCTCATACCTGTTTCGTTTGCGCTTAATGCCAATGCTAGGCGAAGTGTGAGAGAGAAACGGTGGGCAAACCAAGATGTTTATTTAGTAGGTTATCTTGTTCTGCCGAGAACGGCTTACATGCCTGCTATTTATAGCAGAGAAAAGTTACTAAAGGCCAAACAAAGAGGCCGACACGTCTTGACATAAAGAAAAAACAAAAAGCGAAAGCTGAAAGATTCTAAAGTAAAAGAGAAAAAGACACATAATTTACAGCTAGGTTGGTCCTTGGGGACCTACATCTTTGTCGGTAATGTTTGTTGTCTTGTGCTGACGAATATCTTTACTCGCCTTCGATGATGATTAGACTATCTTCGTTGTCGTCTTGTGCTTTTTGTGTTGATGATGGACAGTGTACACAATGATGCTCTGGATAATCCTGTAACTGCTTGCAGATGGCATACTTCCATGCATTGCTTGCATTATCAAAAAAGTCATCAAGTTTTTCAATTGGTTGTTTGAATCTCTGAACTAATTGAAGAGCTTCTGGTTGTATTGGAGTTTTGTATGTTGATGTCATCAATGTCTGTAGTCCTTTGTAATTGTTCTTTAATAATGACTCGTTATTAATACGAGTGCACTGATTATATACTCCTTCTAAACAATTGAGATTGAGTTTGTTGATGGTAGTCCACTGAAATTCATACCTTGGAGGGTCGTCAACTGGTGGATATAATAGATTGCTGACTCCAATTTGTAAATAAGCAATCCTTGGTATCTTAATTTTTGCGGTGGTAACCTTATCTGCTTCTGCTTCTTCAAAAATTGGATAACTGCTATAAATCTTGATGTAGATTTCTCGATCCTTAGCAAATCTATTACAACATCCCACTACCATAGGATACATACCTAAGCTTTTAGGAACATATCCTACAATAATGGTATGTTGGAGCAATAACAATTCTAACTTACACATGACATCATCTAATAAACTCAAAATCATTATCATTTCCTTTTAACCATTCACTTCATTCATTGATAACATATACATTGTTCTGAGATTGTTTACAAAACTTTATACAAGTTTAGACAAAATATACATTGTTCTGAGATTGTTTACAAAACTTTATACAAGTTTAGACAAAATTATACAAAAGACCACAACTATTTTCCTTCGGGAGTCACTTCGGGAGTCATTAGACAGACCTTTGATCCATATCTCTATCCACAGAAACTTTAAGTCTTGACTATAACCTAGGTCTCCTGTCTCGTACCTGAAAAGCCACGGTGTAATTTTTGATGAGTTTTGCAAACTCAATAAGTGAACCATCATTGATGAATTCACCAGGTTAGGCAATACAACACATAATTCACAGTTATTCAAACAAATAGATAAACAGTTATACAAAGATTAGCATAGCAGAATTTCATTCATTTCACTTGCATATTATTTAAACATTGCGTATGTATTTGCATGGGACATGCATGAGACTCATATTCGTTCTTATTGTTGTGACTGAGTGCCTTTCACATTTATATACACAGTTAGGCCCGTAGGGCTCAATCAGAATCACGGAGCATAGCTCTACGTACAGAACACATATATTGGGGAGCAAAGCTCTACGCGCATAACACATTTATCGCAGAGCAAAGCTCTACGCTGAAGCGCTTTAACTGGCAACTCAAGTCACAACGCCTTTATCTGAACATGCATCTTATGAAATGCATCAAATCTTGAACAGATCACACACATAATCTCATACAAATATTTAGATGATATTTTCACATTCATCGGACTTCAGTCTGGCATTCAGCTATCGCTGAGAATCACTTATCATTCAGAAGTTCATATCAATTTATCACATCAAACACTTCCAATATATACCCAACTATTAAACTCCTCGAACCTCAGGTCCGGAATTCAGAATTAGCACATTCACAGCTCAATAAACACAATCATATAATCCTAAGAATTCATCTAGGTTGACTCACAGTACTTTCCCAGAAATTATCGTTTGGATGGCCAGGCAATGTCCGACTGTCGTCCGACGTGCTCCTCTAACAGACAAAACACATTCACAATTATCACTTTGTTCAACGTACTGTAAAATATTGAAGTATAGGAAATATGCACGATGCATATTTAATGGCAATTCCCGAGTTTCCTCATAACTTCTCTCTCTCTCTCTTATCAGAACTTATCACAAATCTCTACCATCACAGTTCAATTCTTATCAACCTCTTTGTACGACACTCTTTCAGGTCTCTCGTCAACTTAGGAGGATGCAATTGGATATAGGTTTATTTACAGAAGGTGCATCTTTACAGACGATGTGCCCTTACAGAAGAAGATGAGTTACAGAAGAAGATGATATACAGAAGAAGATGATTTACAGAAGGAGATGACGTCACTTAGAGGAAGCTGACGTCATCACAGAAGATGTTTTCCTCTTAGCATAACTTTTTCTACAGAGATCGGCTTCAATTATTCTTTACATGATTCAAAAGAAAGCATCAAGATATACAAATGTCATGAAGATTTCACATACCAATTTTATCTTCTGAAGGGTCAAAAATGGGACAAAAGATATTCGATAAACAGTGACCCAGAAGAAGTTTGGGAACAGTGGCACAGATGATGTTTTACAATTACCATAACTTTCTCTATAGGGATCGGATCAAGATGTTTTTTATATGGTTTGAAAGAGGATCCCAAGTTCTACAACTTTTATTAAGACCTTAAAGGTCAATTCTATCTTCTGAGGGATCAAAATTAGGATAGAAGATAGATATAGACAAAAAATAGAATAAGCAGAACACAGAAGGAAATGATTTTCAGAAGAAGATGACGTCACCCCAGAGGAAGCTGACGTCATCACAAAAGAAGTTCGCAAAGGAAGTCTGTGAACAGGAACACAGACGATGTTCATAAACAGTACATATAGACGAAATTCATTCGTCTGTGAACAGTGACACAGACGAAGTTCATGAACAGTACATATAGACGAAATTCATTTATCTGTGAACAGTGACACAGACGAAGTTCATGAACAGTACAGAGACGAAGCAATACAGAGAGAGATGACGTCACCCAGAGAAAGATGACATCATCACAGAAGAAATAATACAGAAGAAGTTTGGTCATAGAGAAATCAAAACACAGACCAAGTTTGGCTCATAGAGGAATGCATCTTGCCAACGATGCA
>JANZXP010000004.1:2978882-2992951 GCA_027576715.1 Erythroxylum flavicans
GTCAATGCAATATTAAACACTCCTAACCTGTGCTAAATTACCAAATTACCCTTCCCATAAGTGAGGGGATGTTACATCTGTGTTGAGAAATGTCTGATAAGGAGATTCCTATAGATCAGCTAGAGTATGACATTTATGTGACTAGTCATTTGGGTAGTAGTGTGTTAGTTAATCAAGTATATAGAAACTGTCCTGATATGATTCAGGGATGTGAATACATAGCAGATCTGATTAGATTACTTTTTCATGAATTTGATTTGATTTTAGGTATGGATTGGTTAACCAAACATTAGCCAGTGGTTGATTGTTATGCTAAGACAATGGTGCTTAGGAAGCTTGATCAGCCTGAAATAGTATTGCATGGCATTCGCACTAGTTCTTTGGCTAATAAGGTATCTGCTATGCAAGCTCGAAAGCTCCTCAGGAAGGGACGTGAATCCTACTTAGCTTTTGTGTTTGACTAGAAAAAGGAGGGTGTTAAATTGAAAGATATTCCAGTGGTGAAGGAATTTTCGGATGTGTTTCCTGACTAATTACCTGGACTTCCTCCCTAAAGGGAAGTGGAGTTGTCTATTGAAGTCATGCTTGGCACTACTCCTATATCCAGAGTACTATACAGAATGGCTCCTATTGAATTCAAGGAGTTAAAGGTGCAGTTGTAAGAGCTTTTGGATAAAGGGTTCATTTGACCCAGTGTCCCACCGTGAGGAGCAT
The DNA here is from genome assembly GCA_027576715.1 of Erythroxylum flavicans. NCBI lineage: Eukaryota > Viridiplantae > Streptophyta > Magnoliopsida > Malpighiales > Erythroxylaceae > Erythroxylum > Erythroxylum flavicans. The sequence continues at coordinate 2,979,597 of JANZXP010000004.1, forward strand.
CGATCTTTTTTTTTAAGAAAAAGGATAGTACACTACGGATGTACATCTATTTTAGGCAATTAAATAGAGTCACAGTGAAGAAAAAAATATTTGTTGCCGAGAATTAAAGACCTTTTTGATCAATTGAAAGATGCAGGAGTGTTCTCAAAGATAGATCTACGATCGGGGTATTATCAACTTCGGGTAAAGGATGTGGATATACCGAAGACTGCATTTAGGACCTGTTATGAACATTACGAATTCCTGATAATGCCATTCGGGTTAACTAATGCTCCAAAGACATTTATGGATATGATGAATAGAGTATTTAGGCCTTATTTAAACCAATTTGTGGTAGTATTTATAGATGATATCCTGGTATATTCTAAAAATGAACCTGACCATACTGAGCATCTCCGAATTATGTTATAGATCTTGTGGAAGAAACAGTTGTATGCTAAGCTGAGCAAGTGTGATTTTTGGCTTCAAGAAGTATCCTTTTCTAGGTCATGTTGTCTTTTCTCAAGGGATTAGAGTTAATCCTAGTAAGATAGAAGCAATTGTTAACTAGAAGCCACCACGAAATGTAACAGAAGTGAGAAGTTTTCTGAGTTTGGCGGGTTACTATTGTCGATTTTTTTGCAAATTAGATAATCTAAATTAAGAAAAATAATTTGAAATTTTTTTCCTGTTGTCAAATATTGATAAATTTGGGTTTAACTTCACTCAAAAAGATACCTTGTAAGAGGAGGCCTGTCATATATTTATAAACTACTTTAATATTCTTTATTTCCTTAATGTGGAATTTTTGACATATCCTCCTCAGCTCAGAGTAGAACTGAACATCTGATGGACATATTGAGCAAATGGTTACAACAAGCCCGGGATCGTCCCAAACTATTAAGACAAATTTAGGCTTTGATACCGAGATAAATTTGGGCTTAACTCAACCCCAAAAGACACCTTGTAAAGGGAGATTTGTCGTACATTTATAAATTATTTTAATATTCTTTATTTACTCAATATGAGATTCTTGACTAATATTTCAAAAAAAAATTAGATAAAATAAAACAACAAAAACACTAATAGAGGTCAAGAAATAAAAAATTAAAAACAAAAAATTAAATCTAATGGAACTCAATTAAACAAGTAGAAGAGTAGAATGAGAACTTAACAAGCATGAATTAAACAATAATGGAAAACAAGACAACTACTAAACATGATTCTTTTTATTTTGTAAAAATGAAAAAAACAAGAAACAAGAACCTAAGCCCATGGCCCAGCCAATGACCCGGCTGGTCGAGATAGGTCGACCCGTGGCCCAGCCTATGGTCCGACGGGCCACAGGAGGGCCGAGTTGTTTTTTTAAGAAAAATTTCCAAAAACGACATCGTTTTATAAATAATGGTGGGGCCATGGGCCGGTCGAGCTGACCATAGTCGGCTCGTGATCATCCAGTGGCCCAGTCAATCTGGGCCAAAAACAGGCCGGGTCTATTTTGACATTTCTACCAATAAAGCTCGATATCAATATGAGAGCCTTGGCCATTTTATCAAAAACAAGTCAATCCACGATATCAAACACAAAAATAAATGAAAATGAATTATCACACTCAAAACAAGAAAGATTTAGGAATAATATGATTCAATGATTGATTGCCTCTAAAAAGCTAGAGAATATCCTGGCTGATAAAGAATAGAACTCTAAAAACAAGATTAAAAAATTCTCTCAAAAGGTTATTTGATAAATCTTCCTTTTTTACTTTTGTAACATAGTTTTAATATGTGATCAAATCATCTGTTCCGGTTAATCAGTTCCTACTTTGTTCCATTAAATCTTATCCATATATTTATATAGGGTTCACACATATGTGTGGACAAGATTAAGTGACACAGGATTAGAACATCCTAACAGAAACAAAATGCTCCAACCCGTCTAATATAAGCCTACCTTAAAAAAATCGAACCCTATAAGAAAATGATAACCTATATCTAACCTAATTGGAAAGCAAATATTTTTAAAATATAAATCGATCCAATTTTAACATTATTTAAATATTATATAATTTTCTGTTGTATTTTGTTTATTTTTTATTTATAGTTTCAGAATGATTTAAAAAATTTAGTGTTATGTCATTTTGAAAAATTAATAATAATTAAAAATTTTGTCATAATTAAACAATATCATCAAAGTGAATAATAGTTTTTATAATATGAGAATTGAAATAAAAAAATCAACTTATAAAGATTCAAAGTGTATTTAACTCTTAACTAAGTCTTCAAAAATACGGACTAATTCTTCAATTATTTTAGATTATTTCTTCATTTAAGGAGCCTAAACTTTTGTTCCTTTCTTATTTGCATTACACGAAGTAATGAAAGCTGAACAGGGCTCAGTTCGAGCACAGTTTGAAGGGAACTAGAACAATCAACCAATTGAATGGAGGTGACATTGGCGTTGAAGTTGAAAAGGAGGATCAAAATAATAGCCGCTGAGGATAGCTTTTGTGACAAACTTATTTGCTGCTTCTGTCGCATGTATTCCATCCCAACTTACGTAGTTATATGGGTCGCTACAAGCTGATGCTGTGACCTTACTTCCATTGATCACCTTTGTATTTCCACAAAACACTCGAGGATCAAAGTTGTATGCTCCTCCTCCATGTCCACAGCAAGCTCTAGTGCCAAATTTGAACCCTGTTTATAAGTTAAAAGAGTAGTCAAGAACTTAAAAACTGAAATACAGATACAGTCTGAAGTTCTCCGTAGTGTCATACCGTGTAAAGTAGGATTCTGAAAGAGCTGTAGCAAAACAGCATGAGTGTCCACGTACACAAGGGAAGCATTTGGGAGTGCTTCTCTTGTGTGAGTCAGTGTCTGCTTCAGCATATTATTGTAGGCAACAACTGCGTTGTTGTAAGAAACCAGACAACCGAAGTCATCGATGTCTGAGCTATTGTGAGGAAGCCCCACCAAGAAAGCTGGGTAGCAGCCTATTGGTGCCAGGTTCAGGACCCAAAAAGTCCGCCCTCCTAACGCATACAGCTCCTTCAGGATTGATATTACACGAATCAAAGTCAGCAAAATCAAAACAGCGAAAACATGATTAGTCTAGTGATCCTGAGACCTGACCTTGATAGTGCCAGCAATTTGAGCCACCACCTGAGGGAGATACTGCTGAACTCCTGCTATACCAATAGCTGCTAAATTGGAGGTAAAATCATTCTGACCGATGTAGAATAAGTAGAGCGATTTTCCAAAAATGTCCGGTGATGGAAGCTTCGTTGATCCTGAGAAATTAACAATATAATTACTTCAATTAGGTAATATCACGTATAGCTTAACAGTTCTTAAGTCATGCAATTAAGTGTACCTCTTTTGGCTTTTGAGTGATATTCATCGACATTAAGCTTAAATTCCTTCATTTGATTTAGCTGAATAGCCAGAGAAAAAGGGCTGATTCCGGTCACAAACAAGGAAGTGTTGGGTAATAACACGGTAGATGCTAAGGTTGCAAAGTTAGCCCCGTGCCCGTAATCAGATCCAATCGACTGCAGATATGGGCTTAAGAATGGTAATCCTAGAGCTTGCCCTGCCATAAGAAGACTCTCAGAAATATAGCCCGAACAATGAAAGAAAATACAAATATATTTTTTTCATTGTCATATTTATATATAGATGCATTTAGATTTACTAAAAACAGATTCTTTATTTTATAGAGGTAAGATTGCATACTTACAGACCTTTTCAAATCTCGCTTTAATGCGAGATTTCAGACTGAATAATAATGACGATGATGATTAATATTTATTTTTAAATAATTTTTATTTAAATTAACATTTAATAATCAAACCATAATTAAGGAAACAATAATTTATACTTGTTCATGTTATAAAAATTAGAAATTTATTAATAAATTTTGTTTAAATAAATTTTATAATGAGTTTGGCAAAGGTTCAACACCAGTACAACCCTAAGTCAAATCAAAACCAATTTCACCCGACGTGAACTTAAGCCTAAAAAGAATTTTAAATTTGGTAGACCATATTATGTGAATCAGATTTATCTTGTACTACAAGTGGGTTTATTAAAAATAGTCTCTTTATTATACAAAGATAAGACTGCATATTATTGAATATCCTCAAATCCTGCATTTTAGCCGAGTTCTCACTTAATGTTGTTATTCTTATACTCAAATTATATTGAACTTAGCATAATATTAAATTTTATTTAAAGCTCAATTAAATTTGAATTTTGATTTTAAAGACATTAAAATTAAGCTCTTTTAAGATTTTTTTTATTGCTCAATTCGGGCCTCCTAGGGGTAATCGAGTTAGTAGAGTGAGAGTATGGGGCCAAAAGATCCTATGTTTGAATCCTCATACCTACACTCTCTCGATCGAGCCTGTCGTACAAGTTTTGCTTAGTGTGGAGTACAAGGTTGGTGTGATTTGCAGGCTATTGCGTCAATCCGGAGGTTAACTCAGTGCACATCCAAAAGATAGTCACTACGGGTTCTCCTGTTCTAAAAAAAATTGTTCAATTCAGACTTATAATTTAAATTTAAATAGTATATCTAAGTCTAAACTAATCTCATTCATTTTCATTATTGCTTTATATAGATAAATATTAATATTAAAAATTTTAATTAATATAACTATTTAAAACTTATTTAAAGTGTCTTAAAAAACCACGAGTAAATAAAGTTCTTGGAAACGTCGTACTTGAGCTCCCCAGTAAAGTTGGCATCCAGGGCCAGGTGCCCCGTGAATAATTTGTATCCATTATTGAAATGAATCCTAGTAGTCCAAAAATTTCCAGCTAAGTTCTTTGTCTTCTGGTTAAAACCTAATCACAACCATCCAGCAGATGACAAAATCCTTCACCGCAGTTTCACATGATTCATCTTTGATTCAGCCCCGAGTTCACACTAAGAACCTTAAACCTTACTAGGCCTTTTTGCCTCCATTTTCTGGATTAAGATCTTACTAGAGATGCTCAAGACATGCAGACACTTTCAGTCAGTTATTGCATGCTTGCTGCCTAAGTACAAAACAAGTATCTGGCCTGGAATGTACCTACTCCTGATTACTAACATGTCTTGCTAGTTAACATCCTGAACTGAACTTACGGAGAAAAAAAAGTGTAGGAGAGTGTTGAAGTATTACCTAAGAAATCAACAATAAGCCTCCCATCTGAAGCGCGACCGGCCAGGTGTTTAAAGTAGGTCATGCCCCATGGTCCTGACTGTGCCGGAAATGCTGCCCAAAACCCACCGGTGTCGGAATTTGAATCGCCGAAGTTGAAAATTGCCTGAAATTGGCATTTTGAGTAACTTAAACTATTTGACGTAGCCATCATCACTATCCAGATGACTAGTAATCGCCTCAATACGATCGAAGAATCTGATAACCTGAGGACACCCATTGTTGTTGTAGTTTCTGAATTATCAGAAAAGGGTTGTTGCTATGTAGTAGAGTGAGCAAGAGCTTCGAAACTTTGGACAATTGGCTGGTCACGAATGATACACCCACCCATCTCTTATTTTCAGAAGGTCCGTGAGATTTCGTCCGTTTCATTTCCTATAATACGCTTCTTTCTTTGTCACGTCCATGTTATCGGAGTATAATAAGTCAAGAAATATTTGAAGTTACGAAACCCAAGGTCACAATTAAAATGAATCGTTACAAAGAAGAAACCACCGCCAGGCAACCGACATGTACGGATTACATTCAGGTCAGCCCGGCTTGGATTAACCAAACTTTGGTCGTTATTTTTTTCAAAAAATCACGGTTTTGAACTGAGTTGGGCTTGAAGCAACCTTAAGTCTGATCAAACTTAGGCTTAACTCAGGCTATCTCAAGCTTGGTCGAACCAGGTTAGCCTAACCCATTACCACCCTTAACTATCATGACCTATTATTCTAAGATCTTGTTTGATGAGTAAAAAGTTACTTTTATTTCCGAACTTTTAGTTCTTTGATTATTGGTACAGATAAAATAAGAAATGACAAAATTAAAATAAATTTTAAATAATTATAGAGTTTTATTTCTAAAAAAGGTGTGAGTACAAGCTGAAATCAAAAATTTGGAATAAGAAAAAAATTATATTATCGAGTTATTATCAAATTATTAATTATTATCATAATATTATCATTAAAATTAGATCTTTTATATTAATTTCTTTAATAATAATTTTATTTTGTTTCATCAATATTTTTATTCTCATCGTAAAAATCATTCATAATTATTTAAAAATTACTAAATTTATAAATCATTAAAATTTTTATTAATTATTTATAAAATATAAATTATTTTAGTTAGTTATATACAAAATAAATTATATAATAACTAAATATGAGAAAAATTTTCACTATCATTTTTAATATTTAATAAATATAAATTAATGTCGTATCAAATATGTATAATTAATAATTTCATTCATATTCTGATTCTCACTTTATATTCTGATTCTTAATTTTAATTTTGATCCCTTCGTTATGAATTATCAAAAGAAACTTAAAAATTATTGAGAGTTCAGTTTGATTGATATTAGAGATATATAAAAAGAATTTGTTTGAATTTTAAATTGAATTTAAATTTAAAAAATTTTACTTTAACTAATTCAAACAAAATAAATTATTTTAAATTTCAAAATTGTCTAAATTCAATAAGATTCTATCTGGAAAAAACAAATATAAGTCCTACCCGTTGCCAACTTTAATGGCGCCCTACATAGATTAGGCAGGTGTGGCCTGTGGCAGAACCTTTCTTTTCCTTATGCTAGCTTGCACCAGGGGAATCTTTTTCTTTTAAAAATAGGAAGAAATTAAAATTAAAATTTGATAATAAATAATAAAAATTCAATCAAATAAATATTTTATTAAATTTAAAAATAAAATAAAAATAGAAAAACCCTAACTTCTCATTCCTATAGCACCTCTTTTTTTTAAATGATATATATTAGGTATCTCAGTTTTGTTGGACTAATCCTAAGTTCTTAAGATCTCACTTTTAGAACTCTTTAAGAAGTAAATTTGAAATCTCAAGGTCACTCAGATTTTTACTAAACCTGTACATTTCTACGCACAAGAAATCATCACGTACTGATTGATCGGTTGCTAATTAATTACTGCTTTTCCAGTCAACATCAAGTTTTTATTAGTCTCATGTTTCTATTAGTTTCATACTCCTATATTTTCGCTAGAAATAAGACATCTATAATTGATCCTACTAAAGAGTATTATCAAAGAATTAGAAAATTATCAACAGAAAAAATTTGCCCTAACTTTTCCTTCGATGACTCGGACTTAAAATTTCTTATAAAGGGGAGATTTAATTGAAGAGTTGAAATTACCTGGCCACCCTTACTTTTCGCATCATCATTATTCGGCGTTTTATTATTTAACGTTTGCGGTTTGAAGTGAGATTGACGGGAACAGCTTCCGACATTAAGTGAAATCATTCGTACGAAATTTAGACGGAGAAAAGGACAGTAATTGATATGGCCGGCGGGCCTGACTCCGTGTCGTCGTTACTTTCAAAATCTTCGTCTCTCCGTTGAAAACTCGGCATGTCTTTTTCCTGGCTTTGGACCTCCATTTTACCATTTTACCACCAACAAGTCAAGCTTCCTCACCTGCCCGTCCTGAAAATATTATTATATGAATGATTATTTTTAATAATTTATTATTTTATTCATATAATTATTTAATTTTAAATAAATTAATTGAAGAGATAAATTGGAGTCCATTTATGTGAAAGACAAAACGATTCCAAGTGCTTTCAGATGGGCCCCTAAATTATCAAGATAGTACGAAAGTACCTCCACATCTAAAGGCTCGGATAAGTGTAGTAGGCCCATAATAATTTGTGCCTGTTTCTACACAATATATATGTACCTATTAGTTTGAATTTACAAGTCAAATAAAACGGCGTATTATTGGATTTTTATAGACCTATGTTAATGCGTACTATTAGATTTTTACAAACTTACGTTAACATGAGATTTCTACTCAATGTTGTCCAATATATGAAAATTATTCTTTTTTCCTTTTTTACATTTTACTTATAGTATAAAATTGTTCTCAAGTGTTTTGCACAATCTTTAAGTTATGTTTAATTGGGTGGTTATTAATGTAATAGAATGAAATGTAATATTATTTCATCGTTTGAAATGAAATTTTATAATAAAATTGAATATGATAGGACGGAAGAGAAGATATTCATTTTATATTTTATTCCATCCTAAATAATAAAAATAAGTTACTTCTGATTTAAGGAGTTTATGATGAAATATAAAATGATAAACAACATTTCACTGTATTATATTATGAATCATTTTTTCAAATAATAATTTATTATATTACATCATGAACCCTTATATTCTTTCAGAATAATAATTTACTAATATTACATCTATTTATATTTTATTTTATTTCATTTCATTCGATTAATTACTTAGGTAAAATCAAATATACCCTAATGTGGACAAGTAGGAGAGGCCCAATGAATTTTAACTCTTCACTTAAGTCTCTTATTTATAGGAGATCTTGAGTTCGAGTCACCAAAAAAGGAAAGGAGGAATTTTCCCTGTTAATGATCTTCTAGCCCTCTGGAAATGCTCTTTGATCGGATCAATTATGGACGTCTTGCTTCTAGCGATAGTATGAGAGTTTGGAACTACTGGGAAGCTGAGACTGATGAGAATCTGATGCTGACCAGGGAGTGTGGGAGTTTGGAACTACTGAAAACTTGAGACTAATGAAAACCTGATGTTAATCAAGAGGCAGTGATCAATCAATAGCTGAGCCAATCAGTATATAAAAACTCCTTGTACACAGAAGTATACAGGCTACACAGGAATTTAAGAGACCTTAAAATTCTAAATGTGTCTTTTAAGACTCTAAAGATGAGATTTTAGCAGCTTAAGATTAGTCCGACAAAATTGAAGTAACTAATGTATATGGAAAAAAAAAACCTTAATGTGAACAGAATAATGCTATTCGGGCAAGCTCAATTCAAAGATTGCAGCTCGGGTGTGGGGCGTTTTTGTCAATACGATAATGTTCAAGTGATAGCGATGGATTGACATATTTACTTAAAACCAATCGAGATCAGATTCAAACCAAATTTGCTTCAAGTCCACGTCAAACAAGGGCCCAGATTCATGGCCTGCCTGCAAGCCACGTCATCGTGTTGATTTCGGTGCCTGAATCGTCTGATTTAAACCCGCAATTAGTTTGCCAAAAACACTATGAAGATGGGAAAAGATAGGCCACCACGTCAATCTACAATAATCACATGTCGCTTTCTGAACGCACTGCGAATTACGCATCATCGACTATTCTGACAACTCATCAACGGTGCAGGTTTATCTCTTACGTGGCCTTTGACGCTGACGTCACACCCCACCAGGCCCCTTCACTTGCCCCCTCAGATCCTCTGGCCCGTGTAACCTGTCCCTACCCTATCCCATGGCATCTTAACCATCCATTTTTATGGGTCCAGATAGGGTACACAGGTCAGAGGATCATGTTCCGGTCACATGCGCACTTTTAATATATAGTGAAGGGACGGATATAGTCACTCATCCTTCCACAAATTATAGAACTTTTTTTGACCTTTCCGCATTCTCTAATATTTCATTTAGTTTTAATTAATAACATGGTAATTAATTATGATTATGATTTGAACAACCAACATCGAATATATCATTGCCTTTAAATTTAGGGATGGCAAAAGGATCTGTTGTTTTAGACAAGGTCGCTCGGTCTGGTTTAATTCGATATGAAATTAATAAGCTAGATTTAAATTAATTAAACGTCGAATTCAAATAGAACGGTATTATTGTCTTTTTTAAATTCAATCGAATCTAAGTTTGAGTTAGTCAGAAAATTAAAGAGACAAGACGTGGTTTATCGGTTTATCGTCTTCTCTATTTAAATTATACAACTAAACGTGCACATGTTTTAATGTAATTTGCTATTGTTTATACCAAATGAGTTTATTAAATAATGTTATAATAATTATTTGTATATTAGTTATTACTATGCATGTTAAAATGTTTATTGAGTGTCTATTAAAATTTAAATTTACATTTTTTATTAAAAGGATTAATTTGTATGGAAGGTGATTTTTAATTTTTAATTCATTAATTAATAATATTTAAAATTTATGGATTATTATTTCAAAACATTTATTTTAGTTTTAACCTTTAGGATTCTTTTATTAGAAAAAGAGAGGAGCCAATTTGCATGGACGGTCGAGTAGAAAGCCCTGGATTATGCAGAATATATTTGGAGAGAGGTTCCAAGAACCAATGGCAGAGAAGCACGTGGTATCCTCTACGTGGAGATTTGTCTATGACACATGGCCCATTAAAGATCTCCAGAAACTCCAGACGACGTGATGCGTGATCTGGCTACGCAACTCCTGTTGTCTGCGGGCCCACCTTTCTCTGAGACCATCCTCGAGAGACACGTCGGTGTCTCTTCCACATTTCACCGACATATGCGAAAGCTGGTGGGGACCGTTTTCTAGTACGTGTTAAGTTACCCTTTTAGCGTAGGCAAGCCTCGTTGGCAGACATACTCTCTCTCTAACTCGGTATCGTGGCCCGTTCTCTACCCTACGATTAATCGAGCCGTAGCCGTTGGATAATAGTCACGTCAGACGTGGGTCCGCGGGATTAATTGAAACGATAAAAAGTATTTTGGTTGTAGATATTTTGGAATTGATAGGTTGTGGACTTGTGGCTAGCTTCGTGGGTACACGTGGGTCTCCGATGAGGATGACTTGGAGCAGGTGATAAAAGATTGAGGAAGTGACAATGAACGGTGAGGATTAGGAGATAGCGTTGATGTAGGTGGAATAGATGCTCTCCGCGTGGAAAATGATTGGTGCCACCCACGTGAAGTTGCATAAGTTAGACCCTACATTTCCTTGACTTGCCAACTGTTTTTCTACTATATTAGTATCACAGTTGAGACTCATTGAGACATGACACGTTATATTTGTCAAATAATTTGTTTTATTTTTTATATACAATTTATAAATTACTTTATACATGCAATAATTTATTTATTATATAATAATTACTAATTTTATGAATTATATATATATATATATATCTATATCTAATATTAAAAACAACAACTATTATCGAAAAGAGTTCAAAAAATGCAAAATTTGAAGAGGTTCAATAACATGTAATTACTTGATAGAAAATTGCTTCCACAGTGTACCTTTTCGAGAAACTTCTCAAACTCTCTTAAAAAATAGAGGTCGTTATACCCTAAGTATAAAACGTCCTTGTTTATTCATCATGAGCTTCGTCGTTTGGTCTAATTGGTGTTGATGTTGTGCGTCGCCATATCGATTAAATAGACTTATTGTCTCGTGGTCTATCCTATGTAAGAGGCTAATGTTCTGATTTAAACAATTTATTCATTAATGAATCTTTTTAAATTCTAAAAAATTTACAATCTTTAAAATAGTTAATTTGCAACTCCTTGTAACATATAAACCATTAATTTTGGGATCGTTTTGAAAGTTTTATAATAAAATTTTATTTTTGTATATTAAATAAAAATTAAATATATAGTATATGTCACAACTTATAAGCCTTTCAAATATTCATTTATTATTCTTCGTAATGTTTATTTTATATGTGATAATATTTAAAAATAATCTTTTTATTAAGATTAAATATTATTGTACTTCTCTAAACTACGCTTGTTAACTGGATTTTTAATAAATTGTTGTTGTTTTTCAAAATTTTAAGTATACATTTTTTACAGTAAAAGAGCTTCTAATTATTATTTTTACGTACACTAAATTAAAATTTAACTCTTAAAAAGTATATTATAAATAATTTAAAGAATATACAATAACTTACAACCAGTTACTTGATATAAATTATTCAACTAATTAAAATCCAAAATCTCCAACAAGCTACTTAAGCATATTTAGTACCAAATCAACAAATCCTAAAAGCGAAATTATAAAGTTGTTGCCAACTGCTTATTAGTCAGTAGCCATCAGGCAACAACCGACTGCTACTATTTATAATGAGGCTCAAATTAATTTATGCTTTTTGTTTAGCTTTAAGAATGCATTTAGGAACAACAATGAGTCAAGCTTGGGCTAGATTTGCCAAAAACCGAACTCAAATTAACCGTTGTTGCTGAAGGTTGGGTTCAGTCGGGCTCGAAGTAACATACTCAAGCCTGAGTTGAATCGGACTAAAGACAACTCAATTTGACTCGGCCTAATTTTTTAAATTAAAATTGAAAATTTTGATGGCAATAATTTCTAACGAGACATTGTATTAAGTAATGTGAAGGTATTTATATGTTCTCCATAAACCCTCAACGAAAACTCATCAATAAGAGGACAAAATGTGAACGTGTGTGAGAAGAGTAGAAGACTCTAGGGAATTTGAGGAAGAAGAAAAGAAATGAAATATGTTTAAAGAACAAAACGCAAAGCAAAAGAGGAACATACATTAGTGAACCACGCGAGAGTCACATAGGAAGCCCACATGAGAAGCACAAGCTAATAAACTAAGGGATTGACTGATGGGCGTGGATTCAAAGACAGAATGCGTATACCCTCTTTAATAGTCTATAAATACATGTAGCCAGAGTACAATAAAAAAATCAACATATACAGGCATATACTCATTTGATTCAAGAGAAGAAAAGTCTGAGAGAGTGCTAAAGTACATACTAAAAGTATTAGGGAGTTTTCGAGGGAACTCTTGCGGGTGTTCTAGAAACACCCAATCTCTTATATTCATCCTTTCCTTGAAGCTAGTGAAACCACATACTGTAAGATTGATCTTTGGATGTAGATAGCAATTGAGCTATCGAACCAAGTAAAATTTTGGTGTCTTCTTTACTTTTCTGCTACTCTTCATTTATGCAAAACAAACTCAAACAACAAGCATCATCAATCTTTGTTAATAAAGCAATAGAAACATATAGGATCTTAACAGTTTGGTATTAGAGCCGCAAGGACAAAGACTCTGACTCCATCTTCTTTGACAAATCAAGAATCCGTCAGATTTCTGCCAAGAGATGGTGGGAAAAGAGATGGAAGTTTTCACTAGAAAAGAGGACTTTGCAATTTAGATGCAAGCCCTGGTTGAATTTTACGAATGTTTTGGTGTCATAAATGCTACATATGATGATGAGATAGATCCTGTGAAGAACCTAAAGAAAGCAAGATTGGCTCATTGAAAGATAATGTTGCATCTTTCACCAATTGTCATCAGAAAAGTGAAAGATTGCAACACTGCGAAGTTGTTATGGGAAAAACTCGATGAGATTTACTCTAAACGTTGCTTACCAAACAAGATGACCTTGCTACACAA
>JANZXP010000004.1:2993051-3020466 GCA_027576715.1 Erythroxylum flavicans
GGGAAAAACTCGACGAGATTTACTCTAAATGTTACTTACCAAACAAGATGACCTTGCTACACAACCTTGCAAACTACAAAATGAATACTACGGTAACCCTTGAAGACAACCTGGCTTATTTCTTTAAACTAATTCAGGATCTTGAAGCAACAGGGGAGAAAGTCTCAGAAGAACATCAAGCTGTAGTGATTATAAAGTCACTTCCATAGGAATATAATGGATTAAAGAAGGTGGTCAAGCATGCTAATGGAGATGCTCTAACAGTGAAGAGGGTTTTTTATTCTCTGATGGAGGAAGTGATAGACAATAATCACTTCAAAGAAGAACCAGAGATGACGTTCATCGACAACAAATTCGAGAAAAAGTATGCACCAAATGGTTCAAAGAAAGCTAGTGGACAGAAAGCCAAGGGAAAAGGCAAACAGAACAAGAATGATGATGACAAAGAAAAAATAAAGCCAAAGGTAAAAAATGCTTTTATTGTAATAAAGAAGGACAATTTGCCAGGGATTGCAGGAAGAAGAAGAAGGACAAAGAGGCATAAAATGGAGATGCAAGGAATGTTGAGAAGCTTGAAGAGTCCAGTGGAGATGAGATACTTGCTATGAATGGCGAAATAGATGAGTTGTCAATAGAATAGATTTTGGACTCAGGCTGCACAATGCATATAACTCCCCACAGGGACAAGTTCTCTTTTTTTGAGAACTTGTCAGCCAAGGTAAGAATGGAAGACGCAGGGAAACAGGATATCCAAGGCATTGGCAATGTTGCCATCGAGATACATGATGGAAAGAAGATAACATTGAGCAATGTGATGTATGTTCCTGGTGTTACAAGAAATCTTCTATCGGAGAGTATCTTTGACAAGTAAGGATACAAGATCAGGTCCAAGGATGGTTTGAGAGAAATCATCAAGGATGTTAAGGTGGTTATAAGGGCAATTGAAAGGGGGTTTATACTATGTTATAGGTAATACAAAGATCAACCTAACAACAGAGGAAAAGGAGCTAAATTCATCCATGTTGTGGCACTCAAAACTTGGACATGTAGGAAACAAAAACCTTAAACACCTAGAGCAACAAGGGTTGCTGCCAAACACAAATATGAAGAAGATTGAATTATGTGAGGGATATATACTAAGGAAACATCACTGAACCCTTTCCCAAGGATTGCAAAAAGAGCCACTAGAAGTATGAAATATGCTCATAATGACCTATGGGAGCCAGCTTAGACTCAAACTATAGGAGGTAAGAGGTATTTCATGGCTGTTATTAATAACAACTCACGAAAATGCTGGGTATATCTCTTAAATGCTAAGGGTGAAGCACTAGAGGCATTTGTAAAGTGGCATACTTTGATGGAGAACCAAACAGGAAAGAATTTAAAGTGCCTAAGAACAAACAATAGGCTGGAATTCTGCAACAAGGAATTTGATGACTACTGTGAAAGGAAAGGAATTCAAAGGCATAAAACTGTCAATGTAACACCTCAACAGAATGGGGTAGCAGAAAGACTTAACAGAACCCTGCTTAAGAAGACCAGATGTATGCTATTGTCCTCAGGCCTATCTCAAGCACTATAGGGGGAAGCCATCAAAACCGCAGCCTATCTGATAAACAGACTACCAACATCTGCAAATGTGTATAAAACTCCCGAAGATATATGGAATGATTCTAAACCTAGTTTGACTCACTTAAAACCTCTTGGATGCAGTGTATACGTCCACCAAACAGGAAGGAAGCTTGAACCAAGAGCTGTCAAAGAGGTATTTCTAGGCTACCCTGAAGGAATTAAAGGATACAAAGTTCTAATACTGCAATCAAGAGTCTACAAGAGTCAAATAAGCAGAGATGTAGTGTTTAGGGAAACTGAATTTCCATTACTGAAGTAGAAGAATGGAGGAATGAATGTTCAAGAAGAAGTCCTACAACAGCTGGGATCAAACAACAATCTGATCCCTTTCTATGTCCCACCCTCCATACATGAAAGAGATAAAACAGAAGCAGTTACTGAATAGATAACTCCGACAGGAGAAGAAACAGTGGACATAAATCACAACTCTCAGGAGGGAACTGAACAAGAAGAGGAAGCAACAAAAGCTCAACAAACTCAGTTATAGGACTATCAACTTGCCAGAGACAGGGAACCAAGACAGAGGATACCAAGCAGAAGGTATATTGAAACTGACCTAATAAAATATGCTTGTTTGGTTACAGAACTAGTTGAGACAGGAGCTCCAGAGACATACGAGGAAGCCATGAGCAGGACTGATGCAGAACAGTGGAAAGATGCTTGCCTAAGTGAATACAATTCTCTAATGAAGAATGAGGCTTGGAAGCTAGTTCCTAAGCCACCACCAAAGCTAAGGGAATGCAAATGGATATTCAAGCTAAAGGATGGAATAACAGAAGCTGATCCAAAGATCTACAAGGCCAAATTAGTGGCAAAAGGCTTCAGGCAAAGAGAGGGAGCGGACTACAAGGAAATCTTCTCTCTAATGGTTAAGTTCAAAATAGTAAGGATTGCTCTGACCCTAGCTACTTTGAATGATTGGGAGATACATCAGATGGATGTAAAGATAACATTCCTATATGAAAAACTAAAAGAAACCATCTATATGAAGTAGCCTAGAGGCTTTATAGATAAGAAGAACCCTAATCACTTTTGCTTGCTTGAAAGATCCTTATATGGCCTAAAGCAAGCTCCAAGGCAACGGAACAAGAAGTTTCATGAGATTGTAACAGAGATGAAATTCAAAAGAAGTGCCTATGACTACTACCTGTACTATAAGGATTTAGAGAAGGAAGATGTGGTTTATATGTTGGTTTATGTGGATGACTTATTTATCATAGGAAAACTAGTACAGAGGATCCACGAGGTGAAGAATGCTCTAAGACAGAACTTTGACATGAAAGATCTGGGGAACGCTCAAAAGCTACTAGGTATGCAGATCATAAGGAATAAAGCAGAGGGGAAGTTGTGGTTGACACAACGGGACTACATTAAGAAGGTCCTATCTTAGTTCAATATGGATGATGCTAAACCTAGTTCTGCTCTCATTGCCACACACTTGCAGCTGACAGCTGCTAAGAGTCTAGCAACATAAGCAAAATAGAAACAGATGCTGAAATATCGTTTGATGTAGGTATAGGTTGTATTATGTATATAATGATATGTACTAAACCTGACTTAGCCTATGCAATCAGCCTACTTAGCATATTCATGGCTAATCCGGGTCTAGAACATTGACAGAGGTTTAAAATAGTTCTCAGATATTTAAAAGGAACTTTAAATAATGGATTATGCCTTTCAAAGTCTAATCTACAACTGCTTAAACATACAAACTTATATGGCTATGTTGATGCAGATTATGCAGTAGATAAAGATACTCACAAATCGCTATCAGCATGTTATTTCACATTTTCAGCAATACAATAGGTTAGAAAGTACAACAACAATCAGTGGTATCTCCATCTACTACAGAAGCAGAATACTACGCTATCACAGAAGGTCTAAAGGAGCTAATATGGTTAAAAGGGCTACTATCAGAGATCCTAGTTCAAATCAAAACATAATCTACACAGATAATCAAAGTTCACTCTACCTAAGCAAGGATTTGGTTCTGCATGAGCGTTCGAAGCACATCGACGTGAGACTCCACTTCATCAGAGATAAAATCAATAGTGGTGAGGTTATCCTGAAGAAAGTACAGGGAGATCGAAATCCGTTAGATTTTGGGATAAAGATAGTTTCTGTCAAAGGGCTTCATTTATCTATAGAGACAAAGATAGTTTCTGTCAAGAAGTTCATTCTCTGTAGAGATTTTCTACAGATAAATAAAGCCTCTTGAAGACTACAACGACTCACCCATTCAATCTCACAACTTCGGTGAAAGCTAGGGTTTTTGGTTTTAAAATCGACAACAATTTGATGAGCTACGTGAAGATCCATAAAGAAGGAGGGAATAATTGTGAAGGTATTCACATATAAACCCTCAAAGAAAACTCATCAATCTGAGGACAAAAATTGGGGATTTGGGGTATGTGGTGTGAACGTGTATGAGAAGAGTAGAAGGCTCTGGAGAATTCAAATAAGAAGAAAAGAAATGCAATCTGTCTAAGGAACAAAACGCAAAGCATAAGAGGAACATACATTAGTGACCACATGAGAGTCACATGGGAAGCCCACGTGAGAAGCACAAGCTAAATAAACTAAGGGGTGAACTAATAAGCGTGGATTTAAAGACAGAATACATATACCCTCTTCAATAGTCTATAAATACATGCAGATAGAGTACAATAAAAAATTCAACATATACACGCATATTCTCATCTAATTCAAGAGAGGAAAAATCTAAGAGAGTGCTAGAATACATACTAAGAGTACTAGGGAGTTTTTAAGGGAACTCTTGTAGGTATTTTAGAAACACTCAATCTCTTGTATTCATCCTTTCCTTGAAGCTAGTGAAATCACATAGTGTGAGAGTGATCCTTAGATTTAAATAACAATTGAGCTATCAAACTAAGTAAAATCTTTATGTCTTCTTAACTTTTTTGCTACTCTTCATTTTTGCAAAACAAACTCAAACAACAAGCATCGTCAGTTTTTGTTAATAAAGACAACAGAAACATACAAGATCTTAACAAGTAATACCATAATTTACTTGGCTTTTGACCTTTTTCTTAATGCAAAACTATTTAATGAGCTACTCAAACTTTTTAATGAAAATAATAATGAGATATATAATCCATAGATTATATTAACAAAAAAGAAAAACAAACAACCATATGTATTTTAATAAAGACTTAAATTCACGTAATATTGTTTTAGTCAATATTGAACTAGCTGCATTTTTTACATAATCTAATTTATTTTTATTATTTTTATGGAAAATCACTTAACAAATTCAAATTAATTACATAATCTGCATTGGTGAATGATGGAGACTCAGTCAACAAACTTTTTCCATAATTAACTACCTTAAATGGAAATATCAATGAGCTGGGCCGGGTCTGCTGATATTCCATAATTAACCACAATTCTTTTTAGGCCTCTTTTTTTTCTTTTTACAATATTTAAATATAATTTTCTTGCATTTTTTTCACCGGAGCGTCTAAAAATCTCTTATTAGTATGTCCAAATCATCTATACAAATAACACATCTAAATTTGTATTAATCTATTAATTACTAATGCATCAATACCAATCCTACAATTACAACAATCGTTAGTGTATATAAAAAGTTAATCTAGTTTAATTTATTATTTGATCGTAAAAGTTGATATCGATTAAATATAAAATCCCAAAATTGAAATATAAAGTGGCCTCTCTATTCAATTCATTAAAAATATTAAATATTAAATTAAAATATTTTTAAATGCTTCTTCAATGGCCAACGCCAACGCCACTTGCACAGGTCACTTGGCTCAACTTGACACGGCGCAATTATCCATTTAAGACATGCATACATAAACATACGGACAAGGCCATTGCCGCCGAATTACGTGCACTTTCCTCACCAGCTCGTATGCGAGACGAGCGTGACCTCTTTTTGTAACAGAACAGGAGAAAAAGAAAAAAAAAAGAGATACTGTTTTTGCCGTATGAATTTGAAAAGGCTTCAGTGCACAACAAAGTTCTTTTCACCAATGAAGAGGAAGCAGAATAGAAACGTGCAAGCGAGTCCTAATGGCTTTTTTATAATTATTTTAACATATAATTAATAAATAAAAATAATTATTTTTATGCCACTTTTTATAAATTTAAGTGCTTAATAAGTGCCTAACCAAATTAAGACATTGTATTAGCGTAAGACCTCAATTAGGCAGTCAATGAGTGGGCGAAGTGGTGGATTCCAAACGACCTATTCATTGTAGTTAAATGTTGAGAGGACAAGATTTGGGGATTTTTTAAAAACAATTAAATTGAAAGAGAGAGAGACCACGTAAGCCACATGAAGGTTGGACCTTAACTCGAGCCGCGTAGATCGAGTGATTATCCAACACTTGTACGGGTAAAGGTGACGTTGGAATAAATAAATGGCCAGCGCGAATATCGATGGGCCAGCTCAACAACCACCACACCTCCGTATATACGATGTACGTATACTCCTTCCTAGATATGGGACACGTGTTTAATGACGTGGATGTTGCCTTGGCGCTCCTTTCTCGTTCTTCTTCTTCTTCTTCTATCTCCCAGCCCATCCTTCTCTCTCTCTCTTTATTTCTGTCTTTCTCATGCTTTTCTCTGTGCAAAATTTATCTTAAGACCATCTTTTTTCTAAGCTATCTCTTGTGTACGGAGAGGAAATGTTGAGTTTGGTCTAAGGTTCCTTGTGATTGTAGTGTCTTACTGTTTAAGCATTCTTCAAGTGTTCACAGTCTATAGTTTGTTTTTCTCTTCTCTAGAAGGCTTGCGTAAGGGAGATAGATTCGCTATTTGAGAACCGAACGGTATGTATAATCTGGAGCTTTTTATTATGTTTTTCTGGTTGTGCGTTTTGATTTTTTTAGTTTACAAGTTCTGTTTGGTTGATGAGAAAACGAGGGAAAGGTGAGGAAGCTTGAGAGGAATTTTGTTTGTTTGACATGGAAATTGGATGCTTGGAGTAGACTTGTTCATTTCAGGTTTTATTAGAGAATTTGGAAAATATTTCTCTTCATCTTTTAAGTTCCAAGTTAAATGATCAAAAAGTTACGAAACTATTTTCATTTTCAGCTCTGTTTCTAATAGAAGAATGCTCGTTAGAGATCTCTTTTTTAATAATCGAATCACTTGCTCTGCCTGTTGTATCTTGAGAGATCAGAGAATTAGAGAGAATAGGAGAGCAACGGATGTTTTGGAGATTTTGTAAAAAGATGAACCGGTGCAGATAAGAGACATGCGTATTACTTTTTTTGAATTAGACGATTGCAGGACAGGGCTTAATTGCAATTTCAAGGGTATTTTGGTCCTTAAGCTCCGGGATTATCCTGGTCAAGATGGATTGGGTTTGGTTGTACCTATTTCCCTGTTGCCTATAGTTTTCTTGTTTGCCGAGGAGGTGGAATAAAGACGTTAATGCCCCTAGTCTTAAGATAAATTTCAAATAATAGAATCCCTACATCCTACTCTCGGGTTATGTGATCTGTAAGAAAGTCAAGGTGAAAAAAAAAAGAAAAGAAGAAACTATAAGAGGAACCTGCAAAGCAAACAGGCTTATTAATCTCATTGATAGAGATCTCCTATTCATATCCGGTGTCCAACCTAAGAAATGACGATTATTCAGACGCATTCACGTTTTTCGCTCTCGTTTTTCTTTAATCCAGACATAATGGTTGAACGATAGTATTTCGGATATGAATTTAGTCAGATGCGTATTTCTGGCAAAGGGATTTTATGAATCGAGCTAGTATTATATTTGTGTATGGTTATGGAGTAAAATTAAACATGTAAGATGCGTGAACGAACAATATTACTGGTTCACAAGGATATAATTAAGTTATAGTTGGTTTCTTGTTGCTTCTTTTCAGAAATCTGAATAAGCGAAATGACTAGTAATAAACTGGGAAATCTTTGCCCACTTAAGATCATGCTGTTTGCT
This sequence comes from Erythroxylum flavicans, assembly GCA_027576715.1. NCBI lineage: Eukaryota > Viridiplantae > Streptophyta > Magnoliopsida > Malpighiales > Erythroxylaceae > Erythroxylum > Erythroxylum flavicans. The sequence goes on from JANZXP010000004.1 coordinate 3,000,634, forward strand.
CTGTTTGTTTGGCAAGCAGACGGTGCCAGACTGAAATCACTGGTGCTCAGTAAATCTGACATTTCTTGCCCAAATGTGCATTTTCTGTAAAAATGTTTTTTTTGTATCTTTTTTTGTTGTTTTCTTTTGCTTGTTGTCACCTCGATATGGCTTCTTTCGTTGCAGGTTACTGGATTTCTATTAGGAAGAAAGGAAAATTGAGATTTCGTGCTTCATCTCCAGTCATCATTCTTTTGGTGCTTGAGTATGGGTAACGCTGAAGAGGGGAAGTCCTCTAAGTCCGATAAATCATCTTCCCCTGCACCTCAGGTAATTAATTAAATGCTCTCGAATATTGTTCATCTTAAGTGTTTTTCTCTAATATCCTGATGGATATAACACTTCTTCTTCTCTGGTTTTTCTTTTCTGTTCTGTGTCAAGCAATACAGAAGTAATTATAGTACAACTGCATGGACTTGACGTTTCAAGTTAGCTATTGAATTGTAGAGTTGACGTTTCAAGTTAACTATTGAATTGTAGAGTTTTCATATTGGGTTGTTGATGCTGTTGTTATTTTGAATTATAGGATCAGGCCAATATTCATGTATATCCAGACTGGGCAGCCATGCAGGTTATCTACCTTGTGAACGAATCTTTCTATCGTTTTTCCTTTTAATGACCATTTATCGTCACTACCCTATCTGTGTTTAAGCTTTTAACAACAATTTTCAGGCATATTACGGTCCCCGAGTTGCGCTTCCACCATACTATAATTCAGCTGTGGCACCTGGTCATGCTCCTCCTCCCTATATGTGGGCCCCACCACAGGTAGTTTGCAATTCCACCCGTACCATATTCCAGATTTTTAATCGTCCCCATTCTTTGCATGGTACATTTCTTTTCAGATCTGACTTTCTGTTCTTGCAGCCTATGATGCCACCGTACGGGGCACCTTACGCTGTCTATTCGCCTGGAGGAGTTTATGCACATCCAGGAGTCCCAATTGTGAGTATTGATCTCCTCTACTGTCTGGTTAAGTCTGAAGTCTGGATCCGCATAGGATATGTCTGAGTCTTTTTGCCACTGAAAAGTCGTATATTTTCAATCGAAAAATCCGAAATAATGTTCATGTATTATTTGACTACCAGGGAACGCATCCTCATGGTCCTGGGGTTCCGTCACAACCTGCTGTAAGTACAGTTTTGTTTCTCCTGTACCATTTGTATGAATGAATTGTGGTTGCACTTAATGTCCGTCCCTCATTGGGCTATCTCTTGGTATTGTGGACGTCAATGAATTAAAAGTCTGTTTAACGCTGTTGCTGGAAGTGGAAAATTATTTTATTTCTCAAGGTGTACTCATTTAGAAATCGATGTTAGATGTAATTGTGGAGAAAAAATGCAGGCTGCAACCCCCCTGAGTATAGAAACGCCTACAAAGTCTTCGGGAAACACAGATAGAGGTTTGATGAAGAAGTTGAAAGGATTTGATGGGCTTGCTATGACAATAGGCACTGCTATTGGTAATACTGACAGTGGTGAAGGAGGGGAGCATCAGCTGTCTCCAAGGTATGCAACTGGAATTTTCTGTTTTGTCTACCTATTTATTTTTTTCCAGCGTCCTGTTACTAGTTTTGCTGTCTTCTTGCAACCGATTATGGAAGAATGTCGCTCCTGTATTCTAAAAGCCTTATGAAATGCATATGCGTCCAATGGTGGATTTCCTTTTGTTAGTTGTATCAATTTTTATGTGTAGATTAAAGTTTAAAATGTTTTGACTGTTTGAACAGTGTGGAGACTGAAGGCTCCAGTGACGGAAGTGATGGCAATACGGCTAGGGTAGGATGAAAGTCTTTTGTGGGAATTTGCTACAAGAATTTTATATTAAAACAGGTTACTAACATGATTCTGAACTTCACTTATTTTCTCTCAGGCAAGAAGAAGGAGCCGTGAAGGGACGCCAATCATTGGTAAAGATCAAGTCTTCCGCAGAATTTAAATTGACAATTATTAAAGGACTTGAGTTCACAAATTTCAAATGCGTTCATGTTGTGTGTTTGACATGGCTCCCAGTTGTCTGAGTAATTTCACTTGCAAGGTATCCTGTACATTAACTTCAATGATTATTGGTAATGGGCATGCGCAGGGAACTGTCCATTACCTCCATCCATTTTGCTATCTTGATGCAACCATTCCTTATCGGTTACAGATGATATTTGATTATTTCATCATTGAATACAATAATCACCTGATGCTTCCTTCAAGCAGTTAAAGAAAATTTTCAAGGAAATCATCACGAAAATTGGTTTCACTGATCATTGCAAGTAATTGTTGAAAGTTTCCAGTGGCAAAAAAGTGGTTTTTGTATAATTTTGCACAGCATATTTGGTCCTGCAATCTTTAGTTTTTTCCATATAACTATAGTAAGGAATTTATAGTGTAAATCTTGAAAGTAATGGGAAGCAGAGGACATTAGACTAATCAAGTTTCAACTAGAGTCTTAAGAAGTATTGCCCATAGTGATCTTTGGCTTTTCGTTTTTTCTTCTCTGTTACTAAAGTTAATTTCTCTACCAACAGGTGATTTGAAAAACGAGACAAAGAGCACTCCCCTTCCTGCTGGAGAGGTTAATGCATCTTCTGGTATGGCAGGAAAACCAGTTGGACTCATGGTTCCGCCTGCTATGACCGCAGCATTGGAGCTCAGAAATGGAGGTGTGAATGCTGCTAAGACAAGTCCTACTAGTGTTCCACATCCTTGTGCTGTGGTGCCTTCTGAAGCCTGGTTACAGGTGTGGGATGCTGGTCTGGAAATATATAACCTCCTTTTTTAAGTCAGCAACTACGAATACTTTTTGATTTTCTTATTATTTCTTTATTTTTCTTTAAGAATGAGCGAGAGCTGAAGAGGGAGAGGAGAAAACAGTCGAATCGAGAATCCGCAAGGAGGTCAAGATTGAGGAAGCAGGTATGCGTCGCCCTTATGACTCACGATCTTTTCATTCCAATCCTCCTGTTACAGAATATCTCAAAATGTTTTAATATTGTTGCACTCTAGGCCGAAAGTGAAGAACTAGCACGTAAAGTTGAAGCGTTAACAGCCGAGAATGTGGCTATTAAATCCGAGATAAATCAGTTCACAGAGAAATCAGAGAAATTGAGGTTAGAAAATGCAGCATTAATGGTATGTCGATTTGTTCTGTAGTATTCTTCCTTTACGAATCTCTTGTCTTTGCTATTTATCAAGTAAAAGTTATGTTGCTAACTCCGAAATTAACATGTAGGAGAAACTGAAAGACTCACCATTAGGACACGCGAAAGAGATTACGCCAAGTAACATGGAGGAGCAAAGAGCTATTAGTACGGAGAACCTTCTGTCCAGGGTTAATAACCCCACCTTTGTGGAAAGAAGCACCAGGGAAGAGGGTGGTGAGTTATACGAGAGAAGCTCAAAGGCTGGTGCGAAGCTGCATCAACTCTTGGACAGAAGCCCAAGGACTGATGCCGTACGTGCAGGTTAAGAACTAAATAACAATCCTCGTAGTTTGATGGCAACTATAATATAGTTCTCATAATTTCAACCTAAATTACTGCTAACAGTTAGTGGAGAAAGTTGGATGGCTGAATAGGGTTTGTTATTGGCCTCCAAATCTTGTAAGTTAGCTCCTGTTACAGCAGAACTGATTTATTTTGTTGGAAATTCAGAGTCCTGGAAGGCGGTGTACATTGAAGAGAATTAGCTATTTTAAGTTGGGGAAAGGTCTGGGAACTTTCTTATGTAATGTGTGTGTGCAATTTTAGTTAGTCGCGTTGTAATATGCCTGATATGTAGTTTGCTTTAACAGAAGATGGGTTATCCTTTTTAGTTTCCCGGGTCCCTACGCTATAGCCATTTCCTAGAGAATGTAATGTAAGTTTTGTTTTCTGACACTTACTGATATGTTTAAACTATCGCAACTGATCGCATGTAATTTCCAAACGTGTCTCTGAATTGTGTTAACTCTTTGAAGGGGTTTTTTCGTCAGCCACTGCCTTGTGAACGATTTATGGGCCGCGGTGGGTTACTCCTGCAAAGTATATGCTTCTGGGGAAACGGAGTAAGAGGCTACGGAAAAATTAACAAAATTAAACTATTTTATGAAAATAATCAAGCTTGGTGTTCGTACAAAATGTTTTCTTTCTTTAAAAATAGAGCCTTAAATTTTCAAAATTTCACTAAATTAGGAATTGGTAAAGTAAAAATAAGAATGGCAAAGGACTAATTTATGGGTTGGTTCTGGCAATTTTTTAAAATTTAAAAGAGTGAAAATTTTGTTTTATTGGATCTCAGGTTTGGGCTGCTTCAGCTTAGGCTTATTTGAGGCCCAATTTTCTTAACAAAATAATATTATTTTGCTTAAAAAAATTGAACATCGGGTTGATCCGAGCTTTGATCTTGGACTTATGTACTGGCTTATTAAAAACGCCTAAATTTGAGTTCATGAATTGGTCTATTGCCATCCTAAAGTACAAAATTCAAGTCTAAAAAGTATGTAGGTTTTAATATCTTTTAAATCTAGAAAATGTGATTTATTTTTATTGAATTACTGTATCATATATCTTTTTAATTTTCTTTAAAAATATCCTTTTATTTTCCGTTTATTTTACATGTTATTTACCGTTAAGCTTATGCATTATATTTACCTTAACCCTTTTTAAGGGTGGGTAAGAGTCATAACTATGAAAGGGCTAAGAGCCTTTTGGGTGAGAGTTATGGGTTAGACTCCTGAACTCCATAACTTCTAAGACTTTAGGAAGAGAACGTGCACGTGTGAACTCACTTTCTTCGGTATTTTTGGCATGGATTCTTATAAGTTCTTCTTTTTTTTCGAATGCTAAGGAAAGAAAAACAACAGAAGTTACAACATTATCGCATTCCTCGACGATATGAAGCTCCATGATTATCCTGTCGGACATAGTCCAGCAAGTCAGTTGGAACTTCTGTTAACACATGCAGTCCTAGACCTGCTAGTAATGCCAAATTTGCCAGTTTGTCAGCGCTCTGATTCCCTTCTTAATAAACATGCCGAAGTTAAACAATCCAATCGCGGCTCAACAACTCCTGTATGCCCTACACCAAAAGATTAGCCTCAATCAAAATCCGTTGCGAGGATGAAAGAATAATTATTACCTTCAGAGAATTCATTTCAAGGACAACGTTTCGAAAATCAAGGTCCCAAGTTAATTTAAGCCCGTCATGCGCCCCCCTTAATTCAGCAATCAAGGGCAAACATTCGTCAATATTAGTCAAGAATCCGCCACACCATTGCCCAATGCAGTCCCGAATTAAACCCCCAACAGTACCAATGAATGATCCGTGTTGCACCGCTCCATCTGTATTTAATTTTATCCATCATTCTTGCAGTGGGTGCCAAGTCACTATGTGCCCAATAGGCAGGCCCATTGCATTTATAACTCTACTCGTCACGACTTGAGCTTTCACGATCCAGTTGACAAAGGCTAAAACGATGCGATGACCATCTATCGGCCAGAAAAAATCTTCTTCAAAAAGGCTCATGTTCCTCCATTGTCATAAATACCAACAAGCAGCACCATATATGGCCCACTCCCCCATCTGCAATTGAACTGGTTTACTAAGATTGGAACGCAACCACGTTTCCTTGTCCTGTTGAAAGAAGTCAAACTTAATTACCTCAGGGGTAAAGTTGCGCCAAAATGTTGTCACCCTTGTACAATCCCTAAAGGCATGCAATGTGGTCTCTTCCTGACCACAACACTGACAACTGCTATCTGTTGTTAGATGTCTAGCGACTTTTTGTTGATTAGTTAACAACTTCCTTTTGGCAAGAAGCCACAGAAATGATCAAATCCCCTGTGGGCCTGCCCATTTCCATATCGCTATCTATAGTGGATTTAGGGCAGCCGACTATAACTTTAAGATTAATTCGTAAGCAGAAGCCACTGTGAAACCACCAGATTGTCCGGGACCCCACACAAGTTTGTCCTCTCCCATATCCACTGACGGAGGCCAAATTGTTGCAATAGCTACACACACAGGAGGGGGGAGATATCTCTGAAACAATTTCCATCTCCAGTTGCCATCCTCATCTATATACTATGTAACTTTCGTATGCAGCAAAATGTCAGGAAGGGGGGATGTTTTCTCATTAACCAATGGACTCCAATTTGTCATCCAATGGTAGAGCCAAAAACGTAACAGTCTGGCATTTCCTAGCTTCCATTGGATTCCTTGACGGACGTAAACCCATGTAGTTGAAATCCCCTGCAAGATTATCGACGCTCCTTGCTTATGCAGTGTTTGCAGAATCTGGTGCAAATCTATCCAATATTTTGCTCTAAAGACTTGTACCCATAATGCTGAGGGCTTAGTGATCAATTCCCAACCTAGCTTTGTCAGAAGTGCATCATTGGTCGCTCTAATGCGTTTGATCCCAAGTCCTCTTGCTTTCTTCAGGTGACAAACGGTGTCCCAGTTAACTAAGTGACCTGCGTTGTCCATCTGAAGATCCCTAGATGAAAGTCCTCATTATGTTTTCCAAATCATCACAAAGTTGTTATGGCAACGTTACAGTTTACATCATATATATGGGCAGGGATGATATCACTGATTGTGTTAATGTGATACGCCCCGCCAGGGATAACTCTCGCTCACACCACTCGGCTAGTTTTTGTTGTGCACGATCTAGGATGTACTGATAAGTATTTCTCTTTGTTCACTCATGGATCAAAGGTACTGCTAGATATTTACCCAAATTATCTGTGCAATGAATCTGTAACACTTAGCTGAGCGTACACGCTTGTTCTGGATGAACATTCTTAGAGAAAAAAATCTGGGTCTTAGTATTGTTCACCTTCTGTCCTGATACTTTGCAAAATTTCTCCAAAATTAGCGATACCTCTGCCACCTACGTTTCTGTAGCTTCGCTAAACAGGATTAGGTCATCTGCAAAAAATAGATGGGAGATGGAAGGCCCTGTCCTATTCCATTTAAACGATTTCCACTGACCTTGACTCACCGCATGGGAGATAAGATGACCCAAATGTTCCATGCAAAGTATTAATAAGTAAGGCAAGATCGGATCGCCTTGATGAATGCCCCTTGAAGGAATAAAGGATCGGAAAGACTACCAATCTACGCAACTAGCATTGAGACCGGAGAAACACACTTCATAATGACATTGAGTATATTATGAGGAATTCCAATTTGCTGAAGTGTGTCGTTGATAAAATCCCAGTTCAGTTGATCATATGTTTTTTCCAGGTTTACTTTTAGTGCAAAATACCCAGACTTTCCTTTTTTCTTTCTCATTGAATGAATGATCTCCTGAGTGATAATAATATTATCAGTTATCTGCCTTCCAGGAATAAAACTGCATTGGGTATTTGCCATTAATGCATCGAGGTGTGGCTTCAATCGATTGACCATCACTTTTGAGATGGTTTTGTATATTTCTGAGCAAAGGCTAATAGGTCTAAATTAAGTAATATACTTTGGGGACGAGACTTTGGGTATCAGTACCAGATTAGTGTTATTCAAGTCCTGATCCCAGACTTCATTTCTGAAGATCCTCTGAATAAAGGTCACCACCTTTGATCCCACTTTGTCCCATTGATTCTGGAAAAATAACGTCGTAAATCCATCAACCCCTGGTGTTTCATTCGGATTCATACCAATAATAACTGTTTTGATTTCAGTTGCGAGGACTGGTGTTCCAATATCATTTAATTGTAACTCTATTAAACGAGGGAAGGCTCCCAAGCAGTGTAAGCGTTGTGGTTTCCCCTCTCCTGCTGTATACACTTAAGCAAAATAATTCCTAGCCATAATGTGCATTTGCTTGGCATCATCCGTTTCATTTCCATTAATATCAAATAACAGCACTATCGTCAACTTCTTCCGTTTGGACATAGTGACTGTATGATAATATTTAATATTGCGATCATCCGGAAGTTTACCCAGTGCACATCGAAATGATAGCGACTGCGGGTTCTTCCATTTTAAATAAAAAATATATAAGTATTTGAAGTTTAATTGAAAAATTTGTTAAATAAAAATTAATTGATTTATTTTAGTTTATTAGAAATTAATAATTTACAAACAAATTGATTGATTAATTAATTAACTAATTAGTTTTTAACAGCGAGAGTTATCGAAGTAAATGGAACCAGAAAATTAAAAATCAAACTAAAAAATTAAATGATTCAAAGTTTTACTATTGAACCGACTAAACTGATTAAATTTTTAATTATTAAATTTGATCTTTGAAATTTTTAACATTTTATTAAATTTTTAAAAAGTTGCTTTAAATTGTTATATTATTAATATTTTATTATTTCACATATAATATTTATATTGCATATATTTTATGGTTATGTTATAATCAAAAATTAAAATAAAAAATATAATAATTTTTAAATTTTTTTAGAAGATTTGTTATTAAACCACGATAAATACTTGATTGTTTTACCTTTTTTCAACACCTAAGTCCCTTATAGTCACACAGCACATGACGTTTAGAAAAGAAAATAACAAAAAGCCTTGTCACTAGGCTTTTTGTCCTAATGTCTCCTCTTTTACTAGCCACTCGGTTGATTCCTCACGGTCTTCCTCCACATGGCCCCATGCTCCTCTTCCGTCGCCCATAATTTTGATGCCTCACGTGCTTTCTCCGTGACTTTTGGTCCTCGTTACGTTAAGTATGCAGTTATGTTTATCTTTAGACTTTTAGTCCCAAAACCTAATTAAGCATTGGGACTAGTCGATAGTCGGTCAATCACATATTTTACTTTTATAGGAATCATTTAGTAAATTTTTTTTTTAAACGGAAGAATCCGTAATCGTTATCCTTTAGACATACATTGGATAAACTTTTGAATTGACAAAATAGCCTGTAAATTACATCAATCGAATATTCCGTATTAGACAAGTCCTATACGAGAAGTTCGATCGAAAAAGTGTAAGTAGGAGGATTCAAACACAAGATCTTTTAACTCCGTACCTCTCACTCTACCAACTTGACTACCCTTAAAGGGCGTATATTGTTATTAATTTGAATTTTCGAAAATATCACCATATTTATTATGTATGGATAAGACTGCATACTATTGAATCTTCTCTAATTTTGTATTTAAGTATAACTGTCGCCAGATGTTATTGTTCTTGAATCATTTAATAATTTAAGTGATAAGAAGTTTAAACTTCTTTAACAAAATATGAATTCAATCTTAAAAATTGTAAAAATTTTGTAAAATTTTAAGTAAGCACATAATATTTTCATAATTAATAAATTAATTTTAATGTTTCTTTATATAATATTTGATCGTGAACTCTTTAAAGTAGTCTAAACTATATGATTAAATATTTATATTAATTGTATATTAGTTTAGGTATTATCAATATTTTAAAAATCGGACCAAAAATTAAACCGGTAAGATAAAAAATTTAAGATTTAAAAAGTTCAACATAATTATACTATCATAAATTTTTCTAAAGATTAAAAGAATTAAAGAATTTGAAATATGATTGAAAGAGATTGTTATTAACCATCAAAAAATTTAAAGTTTAATTGAAAAAATATTTTTAAATAAAAATTAATTAATTAATTTTAACTTGTAAGAACTTATTAATTAATAAAATTGACTAATTAATAAATAAATTAATCAATTTTTAACAACAAAAATTATTAAAGCAAATAGAATTGTAAAGTTAAAAATCGAACAAAAAAAATTAGACAGCTCCAAATTTTTGTGGTTAAATACGTCGAACCAGTTGAGTTTTTTGATCGGTATTATTGTTAAATTTTGTCTATAAGAATTTTTATACAAATATTAATAATTAAATTTTGTCTATAAGAATTTTTATACAAATATTAATAATTAATTTGTAAACATTAAAATTTTAAAGATCTACTTAAATTATTAAACTATTAAAGAAAGTTTCTCAGGTTGATCATCTCTTCCTGAGGCATTTATTCTTCCAAGATTAGCTTTACCTACGGATAATTCGTGTCATTTACTCTAATTAAATGCAATGAATGTATAAGATGATATTAATTGCATATCCTTTGTTCATAGATTGTAAAACAAGTTCACAAAAGATGGTTTCTTTTTCTGAAAGTGAGCGGTCAAAACCTTGAAAAAGTATGAAATCCACTTTCTCTGGTTAGTTTAGCCATCAAAAATTGAAAATTGATGTGTATGTGACGATAATCCTTGCATAGATCAATCAGACATGCAAAACAAAGCTCACTATCAGCCACTATGGACCCACATTCTCTATCAAGCTGAAAGAGAATAATTTAAGGTTAGAAATGTTTGGAATTTCCCGTGTCTTAATCACCAAATTTTGACCGCTTGTTCATGCTCTGCGTGTACTGCCCGTTTCTCCACGTCCTAGATCTCTGCGACAGATAAAATTTTCATTAATCTAAACTAAATTCAAAACTTTTCCCACTTGTTTCTTTGTTTTCTGTATTAAATCCAGTTCTTCTCATTCTTCCACAATCTTGTCTCCTTTGGCCTTTGAGTTGCTTTCCATTACGCATTGGGGTCTTTCAAAGTGTCGACCTTTGCTATAAGTACAGAGTTTAAGCAGACCATTCTTGACGACTGGGTTAGTTCTGTTTTGGGGTCGTCGTCTAGTGATAGTTTAGTGCGGATTTTCGTCTTCATGTCGTAGTCTAACTTTCATTATGCAAATGGGTAAAAAGTCTCAAAAGATGGTTAACTATTCTGGGTTTTTGACGTTACCTTCTGGGTCTTTTTCAGAATTATACTTTTAATGCTTTTTGATGGTTAAACATGGATATACTCGACCTAAAACGGCTTCTCTTTTGTGGGATTTCTTTGTTTTAGATCCTGAGTTTAGGAATCGGAGTTATTTCCTTCCTTTGTAAGAAAAGTTGGAGTTTTGGAGAAAGTAGTTCACAAAAGTTGCAAGTTTCGGTTTCAAATTTCAATGGTCTTACGTTGGATTGTCTGTTTGTGATATGTAAAGTTTCTTCTGGTGATGTCCTTTTAGAACATTGAGTAAGTGTTTTACATCCTGTTGCCAAATGGTCACTTTCTACGTGTCATTGAGTGAGTTCTAGGGCTTTCAATACCTTCTTATTCGATGTTTGCAATTTAGCCAGAGTTGGGTAGTGATTCCATAGATCTGAGGTGCAGTGTAGAGTTTAATCAAACGACTGTACTTGTGAGAAGATATGAGCTCTCTTCCTTTTCACCATTGCTTTAAGTTACCTTGTATTCTGTGTAGTTGTTAAGGTAACTAAGCGGTGGTGGGTGATCCTCGGAGAGTCTGGTTCCATCGATAGGACCGTAAAAGAGAGACAGAGAGACAAAGAGATTTCAGAAAATACAAAGTTTGAATTTGGTTTTGGTACTTAAGGATGGGGCATTCTGCAGCTATATGGGACTGCAGAGCAGCCATTGAGTTTACGAAGGACTGGAATGGTATTGACCAAGTGGTTCTTCGAAACTCACGAGGCGCTTCTGCTCGGGTGAGTTTCTCTTTTGAATATTTCTTTCCATTTGGGAATTGTTTTTCTTCAAGTAATGAACTTCTTAAATTCCACTGACAACTTCTTGGAGGATTGGTTAAACTGCGTTTTATAGGTATGCTTTGTTGTTGATTGTTGGTTTTGGTGACCAAACAGGTGAGCTTGCATGGTGGGCAAGTGGTTTCGTGGAGGAACGAGCAAGGGGAAGAGCTTCTTTTCACAAGTAGTAAGGTTGTTTGATTGGAATGAAGAGTGTAATGAATTTCACCCTTACGTTAATGAATCTAAAGTTATCTATACTTGGTAGGCAATCTTTAAGCACCCAAAAGCAATACGTGGAGGAATTCCAATCTGTTTCCCCCAGGTACTTGAGAGTGTTACTGTTTATAAGCTATGATTACTAAGTCTGAACAAGTTTTATTGATGCAAACTATTCCATTGCTTGTGAAGTTTGGAAACTGTGGATCACTAGAGCAGCATGGTTTTGCTAGGAACAAGATTTGGGTAATTGATGATAACCCACCTCCTTTACCCCCAAATGATTTCAACGGAAAATCATTTGTCGACCTATTGCTTAAACCATCTGATGAAGATCTTAAATGCTGGCCTCATAGGTAATGCAGTTCAGTGCTTTAAATTCCCTTTTGTAAGATTTCAATTACTGATTACTGCATTATGATGATTCAACCTTGGTAATTCCTTTCGTTTTTGACTAATTTGTGTATATATGAATCTCAAGTTCGATTGGGATTAATGATTGAATCGATTCATAGCTATAGAATCCTTGATGGAAATTTCTTGTTTCTGGAAGTTCTAAGCAGCTGTTGTGTTCTGGGGTGTTGTTTGCTGTCTTTTTCCTCCGTTGGAAACACCGCAATGTCTGTGAGAACTAGATTAGATTGTCAAAAGTGCTTCCTTTAGCTGGTCAAATGCGATATAAACTTGATTTTCTTAGTTCTGGTCTTGCAATTAGTTTCAAGTCTCAATGAATTGTTATTTTTCTCTTTCCTTTTTTCAGTTTTGAGTTACGTCTTCGAGTATCACTAGCAGCCAATGGTGATTTGTCATTGATATCAAGAGTTCGGAATATCAATGGCAAACCATTTAGTTTCTCATTTGCATATCACGCACACTTATCAGTTTCTGACATAAGGTATGAAAGTATACGTTTTTTGAATCTTTAACTCATGGTTCACCAATCACCTTCTTCTGATACTTGCAATAACTGGATTTGTGTGTTTGTGTTGTTACCTCAGTGAAGTGAGGATAGAAGGACTAGAGACACTGGACTATCTCGACAACCTTTGCCAAAGAGAACGGTTCACAGAACAAGGAGATGCCTTAACTTTTGAATCTGAGGTAAAAGCTGTTGTGGTCTTATTTTTCAGTTGGTTCTGGAGCCACTGGACTCTTAACTAGTAAGGCTTTCCATTGACGTGTCCCATATTACGCTTCTACTTAGAGTATTGTTTCCTTTAATCAATCTTTTACCAGTTGAGCTTGTGCTGCAGGTTGATCGAATTTACCTAGGTTCTCCAAATGTCGTTGCGGTACTTGATCACGAAAGGAAACGCACATATGTTGTGAAAAAGGAAGGGCTGCCTGATGTAGGTAAGCTGGAACGTGCATACATGGTCATCATACCCTTTTTCATTTGTATATCATTCTTAGCATTCCTTTTGTGCACGCATGCAGTGGTATGGAATCCATGGGAAAAGAAGTCAAAAGCTATGACCTATTTTGGCGATGATGAGTACAAACAGATGCTATGTGTGGATGGATCCGCCATCGAGAAACCGATAACCTTGAAGCCCGGAGAAGAATGGACAGGACGCTTGGAACTCTCTGTTGTGCCTTCCAGTTTCTGCAGCGAAAACTTGGATCTTCAGAGAGGTGGTCTTTGAAGAAGATGGTTTTTTCAAATGTAAATGTTCTTCAAACTTTGAGCTGGAAATTTGATTCCATGCTGGCTTTTAATCTGTAGTGATGTGAAACCTGTGTTTCTGGGCAGGTGTACTACTATGGCCTATATTTTTTACAAATGGCTGTCTTTAAGCTTTTGGGCAGACAAGATCGAATGTGAACCTCGTACTTATATTACAAGACAAGATCGAATGTAGATATCCTACTTATATTACAAGTTCTGTAGCCAATTTTCGAACAGAGCCCCCCTTTGTTTTGCCCTTTTTATAATGAAGATGACATGCTCGTGTTAGGATTTTGATAAGTATTTTAATTAAAGAGACTATAATAAGAGCAAAATAATAAATTAATCACTTTGGAAGCCACTCTTAATCAGAGCTAGGTTTTGATCCAAAGACCTGTGGGCTTTGGGCACACAATGCCTCCGCTGGGCCACTCAAATCTGTTGACTCATTTGTAGCGCATTTTACTTTTATACAAAACATATAATGCTTGAATTCGTTATAAAATTAGTTAAAAATTTAATAAAATTAAAGAATTTAAAATATAATTTAAAGAGATTTATTTTTATTCATAAAATAATTTAAAGTTTAATTAAAAAGAAATTATTAAATAAAAATTAATTGATTTAATTTAGTTTATAAGAAATTATTAATTTACAAAATTTAACAACCTATTGATTTTTAATAACGAGAGTTATTAAAATAAATCGAACTGAAAAGTTAAAAATTGAACCAAAAAATTAAACAATTCAAAATTTTTATAATTGAACTGATCAAATCAGCTGAATTTTTTAACCACGATGCTTTTTATCTCTCCTCATCACTTCAAACAACAGTCCAGAGGTTCAAAATACAAGCCGAAGGAAAAAGGAATTTCCCATAAATACTCACTTTTAGAATAAAGTTCAATATATTGAACAGAGCTTCAAATTTGGGTTGTCCATGGGCTTTTTGACCCTATTGGTTATAAGATATGCCAAGCAAATGTAGAAACACATTTCATCATAATCACTGTGCCATTGCCTTATATTCCATACTTTCAAGTTTCTATTCATACTGAGGACTCACTTAGAAACTTTTAATTGTAGTTAGAGATAATAATTATAAAAATTGAGTCAATTACATATTTTCAGGAATTTATAAATATATATAAATTATACCCTTATAAATATCATAGTTTTAAAAACCAGACCAGAGGTAAATCGATAAGACAAGAGGTTTAAAGTTTAAAAGGTTAACTGGTATTAGACCGTTATAAAGCTGATTTAAAATTAAATAAATTTAAAAAATTCAAAATATGATTGAAAGAGATTATTTTTATCTATCAAAAATTTGAAGTTTAGTTGAAAAAAGAAATTAGTAAATGAATATTAATTTATTTATTTTAGTTTATAAAAATTTATTAATCTACAAAAATTGACGGTTTAATTAATAAAATGATCGATTTTTAAAAATAAAAAAAATTAAAATAAAACGAACCGAAAAATTGAAAACATAATCGAATAATTAAACAATTCAAGATTTTTACGATTTAATTAACCGAATCGGTTAATCTTTTTGACGATTGATAAATATACACAAAAAAAGCAAAAGCTTTTCATATTCAAAAATAGCATTTTTTTTGTTGCTCACGAGGTGTCTTATGCGGGTTCTAACTATAGGAAGGTATCTTTAAGCCATTCACACTCATACTAATCCTGGCTCGAGCCGAGTAGGTCCTTTATAAGAGACAAAACTCTAACTTCAAGTTTTAAACAGCTGCATACATGAAAGGAGATTAAACCCACAATTTTACTTAAGCCAAGAGAACCTCCTACTAACTCACCTGCATCCGAACATTTTTAACTTCAAAAGAGCCTCCTACTAACTCACCTGCATCCGGGGATTCAGAAATAGCATTTTTAACTTCACTCTTCGATTGAGTGAACAAACTGGTTATTGAAGTTAATGTCTTGCTTGTATTAGTGTCACATTACCAAACTTGGTGACCAAGTTCACTCCTCGTTGGATTCGGGAATAGACAATTCATCTAATCACAAGTCCAACGTGTACATATTGATTCCCACAGCCCTCAGAGTCCAACCTTGCTTGTGCTTGTGGCCATATCCTTCTCTATCTACTATATTGGATTCCTTTATTAGCAGTCCTGTCCTCTTCAAGTAGTTGGACTCAGGATTCTTGCCTGATATATATACCATTTACAGTCAACTTACACAACAAAAGATGTATTATGCTATTTATGGTTTGTGGCTTTTGGAATATATTCAAGAGAATTTCTTAAACATTTTCAAACATTTATATTTATTTATAATTTAACAAATGCTTAAGTTGAATTTATTGCTTTGTTAAATAATTTATTTAAATTTTATTATTATATAGTAAAATAGAAAATTAATTATTAAGGGATCTGCAAATTATTCAAAATTTTATGTTATAAAAAGTTAATTTACTAATTAACACACTTAGATTAAAAACTCTTATTTTATAGTTTTTCATTTTAAGCAAGCATAATTATTACAACCACAACACCTATTAAGAATCTCGCTAAGACACAAGATTTATGTTGCATTTGAATTTACGGTGCGGTAAAGATAAGTACTTATTCATCGCAGTTTTGAAACGCAGTCACATGCTTAGATCTGCGAGCGAACAACCGGAAGTTTGAAGGAAGTGTGGTGCCACCGTAGAAATCGATAAGTGAAAAGAGGGTTACAGTAAGAAAGTGCTTTTGTAGTATAAATTCTACTTTCTATTAATAACCTTCTGATGATTATTATTTTCCATTATACCTTCAACTAATATTTTCTTATTTATAATTTGAATTTATATGATTAATAATATATTTTTATGAAATACTTTATTTACTAAATTTATTTTATTTATATTTTTTTATTTTAATTTAATATTTTATTATTTATAATTTTAAATTTATATGGCTAATAATATATATTTTAATTATTTATATAACAATTAATAGTTTATTAAATCAATAAATTTTTTAGTCATTTTATCTTTTTTCAGCAACTATAATCGCACTTGCCAAATACTTATTTTCACGTTTTAACAGTTATCAAAACAGCAATCTCAAACATATAAGTACTTATTATTTCAACAGGTTAATAATTTATCAACCGCTCCCAAACCAAGCTTTAATACTACGCAACTTATCTCTAATGAGTATAAATGTTGTTTCCAAAAATTAGCATAATTATTTAATAAGTAAAAATTATTTTACACGTGTTTATAAATTATAAATACATACCGCCGGACAATATTCACTTAAAACTCACACGCGTGAATCTCGTAAGTTTGTATTTCTACCTACACCCTACCACCTCAAAGCTTCCATAAGAGACAATAACACCATCTCTCCCTATCTACAATATCACTTTATCCTCATCATCTGTTTTGTTCATCAAGATTTTATCATAAAGCTCTGATGAAACCAAAGTTGTCTATCTTTTTTCTGGGATCGGACGGTAGATCTCTGCATTTAGATCACCAAATCTCTGCCATTTTCAGTTCCTTGTACTGGCGAGAATTTTCCTTCTTGGCCTGTTTTTCTTGAATTTCCTTGTACATTGTCAACTCCTGGTAAGCTTGTTCAAATCATCCTCATTCGTTCTTGATCTTTCAAACCCATATTAGAATCACTACAATCAATGCTTAGATATGTAACTTTTTGAAAATTCTGAGGTAATTTCAGGTTTTTTGGAAAACAGAGAGAAGAGTTGAAACTCGAGAATGGAGAAACCTAAACAAGTTCTCCAAAAACCACCCGGATACAACTCGAAAATGGAGAAACCTAAACAAGTTCTTCAAAAACCACCTGGATACAACTCGAAAATGGAGAAACCTATACAAGTTCTTCAAAAACCACCTGGATACAAGGATCCGACCAATAATTCCCGACAAAACCCCAAACTGCCGCCTAGAAAACCCATCCTCCCGACGTCATACCAGCCGAGGAAGAAACGCGCAGGATGCTGTCGTATTTGCTGCTGCTTATCTTGCATCCTTTTGATCGTCATATTCTTCGCAGTTCTGGTCGCCAGTGGTTTCTTCTACGTATGGACTGATCCAAAACTCCCCGTTTTTCACGTCCTCTCAGTCAACTTCCCTACTTTCAAAGTCAAGAAGCAACCCGACGGCGCGTACCTGAGTGCAGCGACGTTGACACGTGTGGAGGTAAAGAATCCGAACACTAACATAAGAATCCGCTACGGTCAGTCCAACGTCCACATCACCATCGGGAAAACGGAGGATATTGAGATGGGCACTGCACAGTTTCCGGGGTTCACTCAGGGGACGAAGAACACGACGAGTTTGAAGATCAAAACGAGAGTGACTAACGAGTTGATTGAAGGAGCTGGGTGGAAGCTTATGGATCAGTTTAGGAGGAAGAGTCTGGTTGTTAACGTCGAAGTGAAGACTAAGTTTGGAATAAGTGTTGGAGGTCTGGAGACTGAAATGATCGATGTTCAAGTGTTGTGTGAAGGCATGACGTTGAAGGAAATCGAAGATAGTCAGCTCCCCAAGTGTCACGTTAAAGCGCTCAGATGGTAAGTGCTCAGGTCATCTTGTTTGCTTTAGTATTACTTCTTTGACATGATTTGCTAGATTCGGTTACTGCATAAACAGAACATACATCGTTGAGATATTTTCTAAGGCCAATTCAACCGTCTTAACTGGTTTTTGACTGAATTCAAGATTGAATATTCAATTTTTTTTCAATTCAGTATTGTTTTTTGATTCCAGGCTCAACTTGGCGTAGTAACCTATACAACCAATGCGAGAGGCATTCACAAGTAACTCTTATCTGTATCTAAACGTGATTGTTGTTTATGTTAAAGTTTTCGGCAGCGTAGAAATAGAGGAAGATATTGGATTGAAAAGATGTAGATCAAGACCAACATGGTTCCTTACCAAAATTCTTGCTTGTAATGATGCATTTGAAAAGGGCCTTTCTTATGTGTTTTTTGTGGTTTGGTTGTTGGCCAAAATTTTGAATTACATCCTAAGGTGACAATTGGGCTTGGATCATGCTCAGGTTGATCAGATCTTGGGACTAAAATTTTTAAAAAATTCAAGCCCAAGGTTCGGTTATTATAAATAAAACGACGACGACGTTAAAAATGACGTCGTTTTGTATTTTTAATTAAAAATAATTAGGTTTATTGTGTCGTATCCAATCTCAATCTGGTCTATTGTTATTCCTATTATACCCTAACTTTAATTGTTTTAAAAATATGTAAATAAATATTTATTGTTGTTTATAATATTAACATTGTTAAAATGATAATAATTTAAATAAAATTAGGCCTTGGTTGATGTTATGAATTTTTACTTAGGAAAGTAATTTTTTTCTTAAATTTTTTTGAGAAATTAAAAAAATCATTAAAAATATGAGAAGATAACATCTAGAGAGGGGGCTCTCCAGCGTGGGATGAAGCCACTTGAAAGACTTGAATGTTTGAGCTAACCAAACAACATCGTGTAAAGCCAATGAAAGAACAAATGTTTTGACAATTAGGGTATAACTAACAATCACTTTCTCGAATCTTCTTCATCCACGCGATTTGGGAAAGAGAGGCGGGCTCTGGCTAAAGGCAGGCGATGGTCTTCCCTGGTGCGCTTTCCTACTTTTTCTGCATCAAGAGACTCACAACACAGGTAAACTTCTCTTCAATTAATACGATTCATGCATTTAGAGCTAAATAGATTGTTTCCCTATCGCCTCATTCTTTTGAAAAACAAGCGATGCGTCTCTTCAGTGATGATTCGGAGGGGTCATCATCAACTTAATTGGGAAAGTGAGGCGAAAACTGTCTGTAGACTGGTGCTGGGTCTCCACTGGTTTATTCTCTTCCTTTCTTTTCATCAAGAAGCACGCTACACATGTAACGAGCTCATCTTCAACTTATGCGATTTACATGATTAGGGCTTTAACTTGTTGTTTCTCGAACTCTTCAAGCTTTCCCTTCTTTTGGAGGTATGGCGATTAGTTCTTCGGTGACGAGTCGGAGGAGCAGGCCTTCATTCAAGTAAACTTCTTGTGTCTGATTTATACCTGCCTTCTTTTTTCCTTTTAAAATTTATATTATTACGTTTATTTTTTTAGTGGTCAAGGAAGTAAAAATTTTCTCGATTTAAGAAAAGTAATAGCATTTTATTTGAATTTTAAATCTTATCAACTCTTTGATATTAAGATTATTTTTTCGTGAATTTAATCTAAAAAATATATTAGTCAATTCAACCATTCCTTTTCTCTCAACTCTACGATAACTCTAAGACAAATTATATGAATTATTTTTCACTCTTCAAGATGCCTCCTGACAAAGAAGAATATCTAAGGCAGATTTAAAGAGTAATTAGTTTTTAAGATTTTCAAATTTATTAAATTTAGGAT
>JANZXP010000004.1:3051973-3064608 GCA_027576715.1 Erythroxylum flavicans
GATTTTTGAAAATAGGGTTGATGTAAACTTGTAAACAGGAAACTGTACAGTATATAACTGTACAATATATCAGTGGATTATTTTGTAAAATTTTAAAATTTCAGGGACTATTTCATAAATATAAAAAATTGCCCGAAACGGTACCCAATATTGACCGGTATGGGTACAGTACCGTTTCAGATCTCAATCCGGTACCAAGTCTAGTACGGTATTCGCAACATTGGTAACAACCATATTTAAGCATATTTTCTTTTTGAATTTAAATTGCGTAACAAAATTGGCCTCAATTTGCGTGTCCGCTGTATAAAACACCTCGCTCAACCTCCACTTGGTTGGCGCCCTAAATTCCACGCCACGAATATGCCCCCGGTCTCTCTCTCTCTCTCTATTTTCTGTTTTCAATGCAAATTGGAAAGCTCCAGAAGACAGAAGTACCGCAAGATCGATATAAAAACCGAATGCCTCTTCGTTTCCTTTTGGCTAATTATAGTTAAATCCCCCACGACTCGATACCTATTTAGAACAGTCGTTTCAAATTTGAACTCTTAAGTCTCTAAAGAGAAAAGAAACAAAAAAGTAGAAAAAACAAATTTAAATATTGTTAGGTAGCTGTTTCTAGAAGAAGAAGTTTTAAATGGTAGGATCTCCGAGACACAGTTGGCCATCATGGATAAGCGCAGCGGCGGCCACCAGAGTAGACGTTGACGGAAACGTTTCTTCGGCGACGGCGGAGACTATGTTTACTTCTAAAGAAGCTCTACAAGATAAGGATTTCGAGAAGGCATCGCCATCTGATGACGTGAGTTTAGGCTTCAAGGAGAGAGCCTTCTCTGCCGCCGGCGCCGCTGTCCTCTCCGCCGTCATTGTTAATCCTCTTGATGTTGCTAAGGTATTGTGGCTATCCTTTGGTTTATTAATTCTTCTGTTTGATTTTGTCTGGTTTAGCGGTATTTCATAAAGGCTTTTGTTATTGGTGTTAGTGATACAGAGGAAAGCGCAATAGCGTCAGTAATTTGTTGTGATTGTCCCAGCTTTTGGTTTATTATTATTTATCTAATCACTGATCCCAACTGAGAGCAATCGGAACTCGGTCGTTGGCTCGTTCTTCATTTTCCGTGTTTATTTTCCAATTCATTTTTGTATTTTCTTCTGTTTAGTTTATTTTAGTTTTGATTTGCGCATGTAAGCTTTCGTAAGTTTCATCTTGCAATTCTGGAATCTTTTAACGTATTCTTCTCTGCATCATTTAAAACCTTATCTCGAAAGCGATTTTCACTTCACGTGAATTCGGTCTTGGCTACGTTTCTGATTAAGTATTTGTGATCTGTTGATGGAGTTAACTATGTGATTAATTATTAGATTTTATATCGATTTTTTTTTCTCCGTGTCTTATTCTGGCTTCTTGGTTTTAATTTTGATTTATGGTTGTGGTTTAGACGCTTTTTTTTTTCCCGCTAGTTTATGTGAAGAAAAAGAAAGGCGTTAGAGCTTTCAGAAGTTTCACGTGATTCTGTGATTTTTTAGCATAATCCCCTGGTTTACTATTGATCAATCTAATTGTCCACAGACAAGGTTGCAAGCGCAGGCTGCAGGTGTGCCTTATCAACGTCTTTGTGGAGCAGAATGTTTTGGACTGGATTCGGTACGTTAGCTGATCTTGATTTAGTATGAGATCTTGTAGCAACTTTTACATTATTACTTTCTAATTAGCTTCTGGAATGGTTTTACAGATGCTTCCTGATATCAAATCTTCAGTGTCACGGACGGGTCCAGAGCCAGTTCGTTGTTCAGAACAATTGTGCACCTCAGAATGTAATCGATATAAAGGAACATTGGACGTATTCTTTAAAGTCACCCGACAGGTTGGTGGATGTTTCATAATTTGTTGAACTATGGATGTTTGTCTCGGAACAGTATAAATTCCTATGGATCAATGACAAAATTATGATTAATCTTTTCTCTATGTCACTTCACATATTCTGTTGACTAGCTAGAAATTTGGTGGGGCATTATGTTTAAACCATATTGGAAGTAAAAGAAACTTCGGATACAAAACATGGCCGGTGGTAACAGAATTGCAAGTTTTATAACATTTTGTTCCATAGTTCTCATTTTGATTTTGGAACTTTTGTGAACTACTAATACTCATCAAAGACTTCACAGTGGTGAACTTGTGCAGGAAGGATTTGGACGTCTATGGCGAGGAACAAATGCAAGCTTAGCTTTGGCTATACCAACTGTAAGTCTCATCCTGTGACTGAAGAATTGCTTATCTTCTATGAGACTTATAGATTGCATATAATGTATTCATAAGAGATGGTTATCGGATCTTTGAGTTAATTTATACTTATTTCGATGTTTTATGGTTGTTAATCAGGTTGGCATCTACATGCCTTGTTATGACATCTTCCGTAATTTTCTTGAAGATTTTACATACCAACATTCCCCCACCCTGACACTTTATGTCCCACTAGTAGCAGGGTCAGCTGCACGCTCATTGGCTTGTGTTGCTTGTTACCCTATAGAGCTTGCAAGGACCCGCATGCAGGTAACTGCTTTCTTGCTTTTATTTAAGTTTTCTTCTTTACATTGTTGACTTTTGATAATTGTGAAGTTATTATCTTGATAATTGTCTTTCGGATCTATTTACTCGTATGTTTTCTGTGTGCACTCTTGATTAAATCAGGGATGAGATTATGGTGCAATATTTTCAGCATGTATTTCGGTTGTCATTAAAAACGGTTGTATTTAGTGGGAATTGAACAAAATGAATTGATTTAAAGGAGGGATGGTTAGGTGCTGAGCTTTAGGAAATAAGTATTCAATATGCTTATCTACTGTGATAACTTTTCATACGCACTGGAATGACATGTGTTGTTCTAATCCAATTTATTTCTTTGTGAAAATAGGCCTTTAGAGAAACACAAATTGGTGTCAGGTCCCCTGGAGTTTGGAAAACACTAATTGAGGTCATCAACCCAGTTAGGAAGAGTAGCAATCCACAAAAGGGTAAGTTGATCCTAAATGCCGAGTTGACATCATGATACTTTGATAATCTGTCTACCACCAATTCCAAGTTACCCCTTTTAGGGGCCGAGATTTCTATGATCAATTGCTGTTAAATAGGCAATGATTGTTCAATTTGTTTGAATGGTTGAACTCACACATGGTCTTTAGCAACAGGGCCACGTTACCGCATGTTGTGGACTGGTCTAGGAGCACAACTTGCTCGTGATGTTCCCTTCTCAGCAATATGCTGGTCATCGCTTGAGCCTGTGAGTTTGTGCATTAAGTAGCTTTAGTTTGTTGATATGTCGGTCCAACGCCCAAATTAAGCTGGAATTGATTCCTTAAATTCTTGTTCTTCTCAGATGAGGAGAAGAATCTTTGCCGTTGTGGGTGATGAAGCTGGGGCTGCCACTGTTCTTGGGGCAAACTTCTCTGCTGGTTTTGTGGCCGGAACACTTGCGGCTGCTGCTACATGTCCTCTAGATGTTGCAAGGACTAGAAGGCAGATAGAGGTAGCAGCTTCTATTCTGCATCTAAAACTTGAGCAATGAATTCAGGAAGCAAACTCTGCTCTCCTACTTCTTACAGTTTATAGGAAAAGAGTGGCGAAGAAAAAGTCATATTTAGTTTAGCTTATAGAAGAACAAAAGTTGAAGACATGTTACGTGGAGGGAGGCTATTCAGAATTGCCATTCTACTTTCGTTTGTTTACTTGCATTTTTCTGGTTTTACTGACATGCCATTTGTTTTCATGTAGAAAGATCCGTCGAGAGCGTTGAATATGAGTACCAGAAAAACGCTATTAGAAATCTGGAGGTATGATAGTTATGTTTCTTTTTTCCATAGATGTTTTCCGTTCATGGAGTTCCTGTGTACAAATATAGTGTCAATGCTGGTTTTGTGTCTGAAGAGCCGTCACGCACATAATGTGTAATGTAACTGTAAATTTGCACGCACTGCAGTGTGGTAATTTTTTAATCTTTGATTCTCTTTCATTTTAACAAGACAAATATGTTTAGGTCACTCTTTTTCTGTCTAATATCTGCCAACCAATGATACATGCTAGGAAGTTTGTGTGGCCAATTCCCATGTTACAAGCTTTGGCAGTATTCATGTCTGCTGCCTACATTAAGGATGTTCACTATATTTGCAATGAATTGAGAAACAGACTTGGGGATAGCATTTCGGTTTGGTTCAGATTTGATTAAAGTCAATGAAGTTTAAGTTTACGGACTTTGGGTAGGGATTGAGCTTATGGGGGTGGAGGCTGGCGTGTCATGAGCGTTCTAAATTAGTCTGAACCAATTGATCAAAATGGCAATTTTGACCTGAAATTTGATCAGAAGAGTACCTGATCTGTTGTGAATCCCAAACAGCTCGTTACTGTTGTGGTGGTTCAAAATTGCCTTTTTTGGAACTTATTTTTGAGCCATTAGTGCTGTCTTGTAGTGATATATGTTGGTTTCTTACTTGCAAGAGCCCTGGGGTTAAATGCTGCTAACTTGCTTGTAATGGAACAGGGAAGGAGGTACGAAGGGACTGTTTACTGGAGTCGGTCCCCGAGTTGCACGAGCCGGTCCCTCGGTTGGGATAGTTGTTTCCTTTTATGAAGTTGTTAAGTTTGCTTTGAGTCGTAGGGATCGCAGCTGTGAATTTAAAGCCTGAAAAAGTTGCACTCTTTTTGACGGCTTAGCTTGGCTTTTGTTCACCAAAAGGTGAAACGGGAGTGCAATGTGATTCATTGACAAGTAAAAACGAGATGACTTGAGATATTTGGGATTCGTGGGAGCAAAACCCAGTAGCCAAGTAAAATTTCCTTTTAGTTTTTTTTTCCAAAATCATTGTAATTTTTTTCTTTGAATGGTAATATGTCGTATCTCATTCTCTTTCTTTACCGGAAGTCTTCTTTCATTTCTCGATGGTCAAGTAAGACTACGCTTGTGAGCTTCTTATCTTAGGGCGGAACAAGTTGATAGGATCTTCTCTCTTTTTACGCCCCCAAATTGCGAATCGGGAGTAGGGATATGGGGACGTAAAAAAAGAAAGCCGCTTTTAC
Organism: Erythroxylum flavicans; assembly: GCA_027576715.1. NCBI lineage: Eukaryota > Viridiplantae > Streptophyta > Magnoliopsida > Malpighiales > Erythroxylaceae > Erythroxylum > Erythroxylum flavicans. The sequence continues at coordinate 3,057,039 of JANZXP010000004.1, forward strand.
TCGGTCTCCTTTTAATTCCACTAAATTCATTTCTAGAAGCTTCCAAGAGAAAATCGTAACTATCCAAAGATTTTGTAGAACTGAAAGAATTAATTGTCGTAACTCGGAAAGAGGGACGGGAAAAGAAATGGGTAAATGAAAATCACTCACTTTGCAAAATTATGCTATAGCATTAGATTATATCCACACAGGCACAGCTCATCATTTCTCAGCCTTAAAAACAATAGATAACACCATCTGTTGTAATTCCTGATAGCAAACGAGTTCAAAAGAAGCTATAGGATGAGGCATCCAATGGATGAATGAGGTATGTAAGCACCAGTGCAAGAAGCATTAGAACATATGCGATCCCTTGGTCAATCGATGTGCCTGACAACATCACACCAAAACTACCATTAAGCAGTAATTTTCGCATTGACATAAACTACCCAGAAATTGCAATATTAGAATGCAAAGTTGGAAACAAAACAGACCAGTAAAATGGAGTTTTGTACAAGAAACTTTAAATAGCTCTAGCTCCGTAAGGGATTATTGAGATTTCCAAGCGAAACCGGAGGATGTCCCAACATAAAAGAAATTAACTAGTTATAGGGAAACATTGAATGCAAGACCAAGCTAAGCGAGAAAATTAAAAACAGATCAGCATACAGAGTTGAAAATAAAACATACGAGTAAAATGCAGTTTTATACGAGAAACTTTGGTAACAGATTGTTGAAGAACTTTAGAGAAATCGAAAATGTCGCAACATGAACGAAAGCTAGCAACGCCAGACCCAGCGAAGCCATAAAATGAATAACGGATCTGGGGGGTGATGGGATTAAAAGAAAAATGGAACAGAATCTACAGAAGCACACGAAAAGGCATACCATCGCTTGTGGGTGCTGGAGCAGGAGCCTGAGCCTGAGCTTCGACATTAGGGAAGAGAATAGTGCAAACCAGGAGGAAAATGGACATTACAAAGAGAAAAGTTCTGGACGAAGCATTGACCGCCATTCTTTCTTCTTCGGATTCAACGAGAGAACAATGTCTATTCTTCAAAGAGAGAAGAAAATGAAAAGGGAGAGACAAACAGAGAGCAGTTGATGAAGAGAGAGCGAAGGAAGAGTTTAAATAAGGAAACCGAGAGAAAGAAGAGGAAGGTAAAGAGAGACAGAAAGAGGAAACCGGCGGGCCACTACGAGTATGGTATAGCCTGTAAAATTACTTTGATGTGTTGTTTTTTTGGTCTATAAGACTATTATAAACTGAGAAGGCCATGTGACGACCTTTCTAATTCCTTGCGTGACAGCCTGTCAGCGGAGTTGTCGCTGACTCGTTTCTTCCTTTTCTTTCGCCGTCTACAACCTAACCCCATTTTCTTCGTGTTTGTAACGGACTTAACGGCTATATTTCCTCAATGATTATTTTGCTTTATAATGAGACTGATGTCTCGTTGCGAAAGCTTTCAAATGCGAGATGTGAGTTTCGTATAATTTTTAAAAAAATTTAATTTAATAACTATTATTTGAAAATAAGTACAATTTAAATTAAAAATATTATTTAAATTTAAATTTAAATTTAATCTAAATTAAAAATTAGTATTATCAAATTATTTTAAATTTTAATTTCATTTTAAAATAAACCTTTTTTTTAGTTTTTTTACATCTAATAAAAATAAATCTCTACTTATATTATCTATCTCAAAAGTGCTTAGTCTGGTTCTTTCCATTTTTATTTGTGATTTCTGTTTTTAATTCTAAATTCAGTAAAAAAATCTTTTTGTTTGAATTTTTTGGTTTCTGTTTTATTTTCTTCCGGTTTAAAAATTATGTAATTATAAAAGTAACTTTTTCTTAATCTGATTTATTATTAACTAAATATATATTATTTAGTTTTTTAATATGTTAATTATTGATAATAACTAAGAATAATATGATTTAATATTATATATTTAATTAACTAAAATTAATTACTAATATGAATTATGAATAATATAATTTTACTTAATTTTTGTAATTAAATTAAATAAATTTAATTCAGTAATTATCAGTAAATATAATTAAATTTAAAATATCTTCAAAATATATAAATTTCAAATAAATTTTGATTTAATAATTAAAATTTATTTAAAATAAATAATAATTTATAGATAAAAAGTTACTTTGTAAATTATTTATTTTGATAGAATAAAATAATTTTTATCATAATTAATTAAAAAATATTATATAAGAGGTTAAAATAAATTATCTAATTAAAAAATTATCTTTAAGATTTATTTTATATGTAATTACTATCACTGATAAAAATATAACTATATTTAAATTAATAATTAAACATATTTTTTATTTTTATTTGAAAAACAGAAAATAAACTTTAAAAATTATCTTGTAAGCTATTCAAATCTATAATTCAAATATAATAACCACATGCCATAAATTCCAACATTGGGGTCGGCAGTTTTTCTTATAATCATCAGTAGATCTTGTTGGCAAACAAATGTTCCTCAAAGCCTTCACTCATTATTTTGGAGAAGGAGCTGTAATATCTAATATCCTAAAATTGTATGGTCCCACTCCCACCCTTTCCCCAATTAAAAGAAATCAGAAAAAAGAGAAACAAAAATTCAATTCAAACAGACCAATAGTGGTGGGTCCCACATTACTAGACTTCCATTATGCACAATTCCAGATGTTAAGTGGAGGAAAGCCAAACAAATTGGCTGTTCATATAATTTATAACCTAAATCCAATACTCTGTCATTTGGATTTGAACTATTCTAAGTATGCAATGTTTTAAACATCTTAAACCCTAAAATAAGATATTGAAGGTTTTAAAGATTTAATTAGAATTAGGCCGTCATAAAATTAATTAAATATTTAAATTAAATAAAAAATTTAAATTTGATTAAAAATATTATTAAATAAAAATTTATTTATTTATTTTAGTTTGTAAGAACGTATTAATTTATGAAAATTAACTGGTTAATTAATAACTTAATCAATTTTTAACAAAAATTATTTAAATAAATCGAATTAAAAAGTTAAAAATTAAATTCAAAAGTTTAACTGAACTAGAAAATTAAAGGTTACAAAATTTTTATAATTGAACTGGTTAAATCGATTGAATTTTTTTAACCATTGCTAATATGTTCTTGCAATTTAAATTTCAATCTGATCGAATAGAGGAATTTCATCAAATTTGTTAAGGTTAGAATGTGCGGCCTTAAAATTTTAGTGGATCAAATCTAAGTACTTTTGAATCTAATTAAATATGTTTTAATATATTCATTTTAAGTTAATTTAATTTAATTTTTATATATCAAATTTAATTTAATTAATTAATTATATATCAAGTCAAACTAAATCAAACCAAATATGAGACCCGAACCTTTTTGTTAGATCTCATTTAAGATGTACTTGCCACTTATCATATAGAAGAACCTACCACTTATCTGAAAACTTAACTATACGTGAGTACTCACGCCGTTAGCACCTTCTACGTGACAGATTGTCTCGTCCTAACGTGAGGATGGACTATCAATATCGTGGTCCCTCGAAAGTCAGCCTTTTTACTCCAAAAACGAAAAACGAAAAAAAGGCAAGACAGAAAAAGACGGAAAAGCTAGAAGGGTAGGGGTAAGACGAGAGAAAAAAAAAAAAGAGTTTCACTAACCGTGTTAATCGACGACAAAGAATCTGCTATTTGCCGCTTAACCATGTGTTTGACGTTGCTCATCATCTGCCTGTAATACCTGAAAAGCAGACAAATTGGTGAAAAACAATAATTAGATTAACAGTAGTTTGATGCTCCCATTTTCAAATTTCAAATACATAGTCCAAGGTTACTAAAATGCTTCATGTTCTTCTTTGTTCATTGGGGAGGTCCCAGAATGATATTGTTCAACGCATTGAGCCAAAAGTCTGATAATGTTTGGTAAAATGAATGAACCAAAAAAGCAATGCATGCAACAATTCGACTCACAAACTCATATGGTATTAATCACTTCACAAACAAACTCCATTATTTATTTCTTGAACACAGAGAGGACCACTGGAAAGCGAATTAGCAGCGTGGGTGACCACTGCGTCATTCTTTGTTAAAAGAAAGCATTTTATGCTCTACCAAAATCACCAAACTGTTGGCGGACACCTGCGGGATTTTGAAATAGTTCTAAACTGCCTTCATGGGACCACTTCACATGTCTGCACATGCTCTGTCTTGAAATTATAAGTTGATATCAGACGACAAGAATGAGCCAATAGTTTACGGTATTGCATTTAAACCAGAGACGGAATCAAGAAGAATGACAAAGTTGCGATCAAAAGTCAACAAAATGAATCCCGCATCATATAGGTAATCTCCACTAATAATTGCATGTTTTCTACGTTGGGATGTCTGAGGGTAAATAAGAATCTTACTTTAGAAAGAGTTAGAATTAGTAAAGAACACATAAGTAAAAAAGACTCACAAATTTAATGCTTAAAGTTTTGGGTTGAAGTCTGGTATCAAAGTCCATAAATATGTTCCTTCATTAGACTCATGATGTAGATTTCTTGTAAAAGTGAACTCTTAGATTCAACAAGTGGTATCAGAACTTATAGTTCAGTAAGAGACAAGTATAGAGATAGTAGTCGAATCCCGTGATTGATTCCCCACGAAAAAGAGCAAGGAGACCAGTAGCGTAGAAGGGCTCTTGGTGACATTATATATTCGAGCTGCTAAGCAAAAACGCTTTTGTTCAAGAGAGAGACCAAGCTCAATGTGAAAGTTTATACTTGAGGGAGCCATTGTTGAGATATCAAGTAAATAGGAATTACTGATTGGAAGAGATAAAATTAATGAAAGACATATAAGTGGAAAGGATCCATAAATCTAATGCCTTAAAGTTTTAGATTAAATTGTGATATCAAAATCTATAAATATATTCTCTCACTAAACTCATAATATAGATCTCCAGTGAGAGTGAGCGCTCCAAATCCAACACACTAAAGGAGTCTTTCTAGAGTATTTATGCTCAAAAAACCGAGGTCAGATGTCTTGTTTGATTCAAAAACTCATAAATCGTTTGATATTTGATTCAAATACTCATAAATCAGCGAGTTCAAACTAGTAAGGTTGGATCACTGATTAGCCGCTCCGCTAGCATTTCCTCTCTGCTGCTTCAAAGTGCTCAGAAAAAGTGGTAAAAGCAGCGGCTTAGCATATGCTGCCATTTTGTGTGATTCACAGACTAGCCTTATGTCTACAATCTATTATTTCTCATCGAGCTCAAGTCGACTCAAGAAGAATAACACCTAACAGAGACGTAAACGGATTCCCATGGTTATGTTGGAATAAGTTTTAACAATCAAGAATTTCTTATCATTTTAGCATATGAAAGCCAAGCAACAGACCAATCAATGCCAAAAGTCCTACCTGAATTATACCCAAGAGCACCATCAGAAACAAAGACACTCTGATCATTGTAATATTCATCTAGGGTTTAACATTTAAAAAAAAGGTTTAAAACTCATAATGTTGATCATCACCTCCCAGCAGCAACAAATATACTTTACAACACTCAAATACTTTACCAATTTGTGATGAATCACTCACACACTCAAGCTTGAGAAATTAGAGATTTTTTTCAAGCTCTTCATTCTCTAAAATGATTCTCTCTCTTTTGAAATGTGGCTCTTGCTTTGTTGACGCCAAAGACCTCTCCAAAAAACTTTGTTTATAGTGAATTTGATGCACTTCTCAAGCACTTCATCTGTTCTCTAGAGTATTCTAGTAAATCATCATTAAATTGACTTGTTTCCCGTATGTTTTCTAGTATTAACTAAATTTTACCACCATTAACAACTTATTCACTATGCTTTTTTTATGTTAACAAATCTTCACCTAAAATATAAATCAACTTGTAGTGTGCCAATAATTATAGGAGAAATCCCGACAAATAACATCATTTTAAACTTAATTATAAGTCATCACACTAACAATTTGATAATAATTATAGAATTCCTTGGTTAGTATTACTTTAGTCATCACGTTCAATCAATTATTACCGATGTGTATCCTCTTAATTAAATTATAAGAGTCTCTCTTTTAAACACATCTCATATCTAGTGATAGCAGACATTAATGTGCTTCATAAGAGATTGAAAAGTGGAATTCTTATGTAAGTATATTACACCTTGATTCTCACATTGTAAGACATATTTGTCTTATTCATGACCCAATTCAAAGAGGAAATTTTTTATCCACAACATCTTGCATGCTTTCGTATTTGTAACATATTCAACTTTTGTGGTAGAAAGTGCTACAAACTTTTGGACTTTCAACTGCCGTGACATAACTCTCCTAAAACAGTAGTTAAATATAGTAATGTTGACTTTTTAGAATCGACATCTCCAAAATGTCTGCATCTAGTCTGTCTTGATAGTCTTGCTCTTTTGATCTCTCTTAAGATTTTGAAATTCGAATTTCTAGTGACCAAACTTACCATAATAATAGCAATTGACTATTGGACGTGATTTAGATTATCTGCTTCTAGTCCTTCTATTGGTCTCACTTATTCTCTCATTCTCAGCAACATTAGCCTTAAAATTGTGTTGATTTGTTGCGTTCCTTTTCTTTGACTTTCTCTTTTAATAAGTCGTCGGTGATGGTTTTCACGGTGAGTTTTCTTTCTAAGGCCAAGTTGCTAAGAGTGAAAATAAGAAATTTTCAAACTCTTGAGTAGCAAGTTGAGAAGTAGCAAAGCCTACAATCACATACAGAATTGGAGGTCCAACACTATAATATAGAAAGATTACATGTACTTCTTAACTTAAACTAGAGATTAACTCAACTTCTCACCCTATTTAGGATGAATTATTACATGTTCAAATAACTCGTCAATTTGTGGCAGATCCCTCACAAACTCAATCTTGAGAAATTAGAAATTTTCTCAAGTTCTTTACTCTGTAAAATAGCTCTCTTTCTATCTTTTAGATTGTGGCTTTTGCTTGTGTTCTAAATACTATAGAACTCTCCAAAAGCTCCTATTTATAATGGATTTGATGCACGTCTTAAATACTACTTCTATTCTGTAGAGTATACTAACAAATCATCATTAAGCATTGATTCCTCGTGCCTTTTATGATATTAGCAAATATTCACCAACATTATTAATCAGGCCTTTTTGATATTAACAAACTTCACCAATATTATTAAATTATTTTCCATGCCTTTTTCTTGTAATTAATCTTCACCAAAATCCTAAAGTAACTTGTGTCCCACCAATTGTGGAGAGAGGCCCAACAAATCCAAAAAAAAATATTGGACAGCTATGAAATGTCTATTTTGAAATCTCCACGCTACAACCAAAAGGTGATTATGTTTTAGTAAAGTGAAACCTATATTAGAAGGATAAACAAATGCAGACGTAACTGGATATGTCGAGACTAGAAAATTTGTTGAGAAACTGGGTCTGGATCTGATCCGACCGCAGCGAAATAATCACGAAACTTTTTCGTGACTTTTCGATTTTTCAAAAACCAAGATCTATTTAATTCTATAAAATGATTAACACGAATCATAATAAAGCGAAATTTAATTCGTACCTTA
>JANZXP010000004.1:3075681-3092059 GCA_027576715.1 Erythroxylum flavicans
GTTAAGTCTGGCCTGACCCGAGACCTACACCTTATGTGCAAAAAGATATCACTTTTAGCATTTTTAAATTTAAAAAAAAATTGGGGCCAGGTTGAGTCAAGCTCTGGCTCGGGCTGGGTTGTCTGAGCTCGACCAGACGTGGGGCAAGACTTGACCTATTGTCATCCGTAAAATATATCAGATTTTGAGCTAAAAATAACTTTTTTCTAATTTTTAGATTTAAAGCTAAATTTAAAATTTGAATTATTCAACTTATCTCGATCCAAAACTTGAATATGTTAAATAAAATAATATTACTTTGAGTAAACAACTTCGTTTTTAATTTTAAATTAAAAATAATTAAATTTAACTCAAATTCGATCAAACTTCATTCAAACTTGACTCAACCCAACTCAGTATCAACCATATTCAAGTTATCTTGTTTTTGCATATATTCTTTGCACTAATTAGCTAATAAGGTCAATAATTAACAAGACATTTATTACTATTACTCCTCTTGATGACTTAGATGATTAATATTTTCCACTCATTCTTAAGGATGATAATAGGTCGGGTCAGGTTCGGGATGTGCCTGGCCTGACCCAGTCCGACTTGTCTACACTATTTAAAATTTTTTTGCAAAACAACGTCATTTTGCATCTTCCCTTCAGACCAAGACTTGGTCTATGGCTTGCTCAAACCAGGCCAAAGTTAGGCCCGGACCGGGTCAAGCTTGTCGTCCCTACTCATTCTTACCTTATTCTCAACCTTCAAACAAATGACAATTTTGAATTATATTTTTATAGTAATAAAATATTAAATACATCAAACCAACATTTCTTTTAGGGTTAGACATAATATTTATATTTATTTTATGTTAAATACATTACATCTTTCTGTAGTTTTTGTACTTTACTCTTAAAATTTTAAATTACATTTTATAAGTATTTTAAAATAAAATATTCAAATTAAAACAATAGCATTTTATTTAATTTAACTATTGACTTAAATCCCATATTGTTAAAGAGAGAACATAATAGCCTCCATTAAGGTTATATAAGAAAGCATATGCTTAAGGTTTTAAATATTCCAAATCTCTTTCCCATAACTTTGTGTATTAATTCTTGGTGTGGATTGTAAGATTTTTCTCTTGTAACCTTTGTTTTCTATAGTGGAAAAATTTCGATTCTTACCCGTGGTTTTTTCCCATATTCGTTAAGGAGTTTCCCACGTTAAATCTTGTGTGTCCTTTTTCATCTCAACTTCCTTTTTTGGTGTGTTTGTTCTATTCGGGTAGAGTCCATCTCATATCAGTGGTATTAGAGCCCAAGGGTTGCTTAAGTATGCCCTGTAATTGTGGCATAGTCTAATCTTCTACATAAGAAAATAAGTATTTCTTTAATGTTCTTTCGGGTTAAGGGTAGTTCTATTCTTAGGTTCTTGTTGTCGTTTTTAGGGCATTTTTCGCTAGTGTTTGAGTTGATTGAGTGCATATCTAGGAAAAGCTCTGTCTAAGGAGACTGAGTTTTAATTGGGACCATTTGTGACCCCTCTAACCTTTCCTGAGAACTTTCCTAGTGTACTACAGTCTTATTACATACTAAGTGGAGGTAACTCGAGGTGGTTTCCCTTTTTTTAACATGAGAAAGTGGAAGTCAATTCTTGTGATAGAAGCAATGTCCACCAAATTTGATATTATAAAGTTTGATGGGACAAAGTTCCCGTTATGGAAATTGAAGATGAAGGCAGTATTAGTAAAAGATATCTGCTTGGAGGTCATCAGTGCTAGGCTAACAGATTTGACAGATGACATCAAATGCAAACAAATAGATGCCTTGGCCATGTTAGATTTGCATCTTGGACTATCAAATGATATCTTGCAAGGTGTAGAGGTAAAGAAAACAACCAAGAAGATATGAGATCATCTCACAAAGTTATATGAAGCTAAGTCTCTTCACAACAAAATGTTTCTGAAGAGGAGAATTTACACACTCTAAATGTCTAAATCTACTTCAGTAACAGAGCATATCAATACTCTGACCTCTTAATGCTCTCAACTTTCAAAGTTGGGACATAATGTAAATGCAACTAAATGTGCAAGGATTCTTGCAACTGAATGTACAAGGATTCTACGTCAAAGTCTTCCAGATTCGTATAATCAACTCATCATTAATTTAACCAATAATATCCTCATGGATACTTTAGTATTTGATGATGTTGCTACTTCGGTTCTTGAAGAAGAAAGCAGATGCATCAACAAAGAATAAAGGCTGACAAGTTCGATCAAACAGAAGCCTTATCGATGACGAGAGGACGGTCAATGGAGCTTGATTCCACTGGGAGCCGCAAACAAGGAATGTCAAAATCTAGAAGTAAAAAAAATCTCAAGTGTTACAACTGTGGCAAGAGAGGACACCTTAAAAGTGAATGTCGATTCAGGAAAGGTGGAGACAACGCCTTTAAAGCATCAACTTCTCAAGGATTTGTTGCCAATGAAGAAATCTTATACAGTGAAGTAGTAACGGTGTTCAAGGACAGAGTAGAGCTCACTGAAGCTTGGATAGTAGATTCAGGAGCAACGTGGCTTTTAACTTATTGTAGAGATTGGTATCACACTTATAAATCTATCTATGTAGGATCTACGTACATGGAAAATGACCATGCCATAGAGATTGTTGAGATTGGCACTATCAAGTTGAAGATATATGATGGTATAGTTTACACTATTCAAAATGTGTGACATGTGAAGGGCTTGAAGAAGAATTTATTGTCTTTAGGACGATTGGATAAAATTGGGTGTAAGACCTCTATTCAAAATGGAGTCATGAAGGTGATTAAATGAGCGCTTGTAGTCATGAAGGAGGAAAGAATAGTTGCAAACTTATACAAGCTTATGGGAGAGACGTATATGGAAGCAAATGCATCGGTTGTATCTGTTAGTTTTGCAGAAATGCAACAAAATTGTGACACCGTAAACTTGATCACGTGTTAGAACGAGGATTGAAGATTCTTGCTGAGCAAAAACTACTCCTTGGTGAGTTTGGTCTTACGAAGGTATCATTATCCTTTTGTGAGCACTGTGTTACAAGTAAGCAGCATAGATTGAAATTTAATGCATTGAATTTTAGAAGTAAAGATATTCTAGAATTGATTCACTCTGATGTATGGCAACCACCGGTTATATCTCTAGGTGGAGTAAGGTACTTTGTGACATTTATTGATGATTACTCCAGAAGATGTTAGGTGTATCCTATCAAGAGAAAGGGAGATGTATTTTTAACCTTCACAACATTTAAAGCACAAATTAAGTTAGAGACGGGGAAGAAAATCAAGTGCCTTAGGACTGATAATGGTGTAGAATATACTGGTGATGAGTTCATCACTTTTTGTAATCAAAAAGGAATCAAACGTCAATTCACGGTGTCTCAGACTCCTCAACAAAATGGAGTGGCAGAGCGAATGAACAAAACTCTTATTGAAAGAACTAGAGTCATATTGAAAACTACAAATATGACAAAATCTTTCTAGGCAAAACTGCCTACTATGTGATTAATCGATCACCAACGAGATTGATTGATCTAAATACATCGATGAAGATGTAGACCGGTAAACCAATAGACTATTCTTAATTACACACATTTGGAAGTTCTGTGTTCGCAATGTATAATACCCAAGATATCACAAAACTAAATCCAAAATCTAGAAAATGTAAATTTATGGGGTTTGCTGATGGAGTTAAGGGGTATCGAATATGGGATTCCACTGCTTACAAGTTCATCATTAGTAGAGATGTCATATTTGCAAAAGATAAATTGCAAGGGAAAGATCAAAATAGCACGTCTGAAGAAAATTATGAAGTTGTAATGATTCAGGAAGAAAGGAAGACTGAACAGAAAGATTCTGCTGAAGCTATATCAGATGACGAGGAGCAAAAACTGGTTAAATCTAAAAATACAAAAGTTAGACGGTCAACCTGTGAAAGGAGACTCCCAACGTGGCAGTCTAATTATATTACGAAGGGCAATGTTCATACTATCTCCTAACAGAAGATAGAGAACTATCAACATTTCGAGAAGCAACAAATAGTTCAGATGCATTACTTTGGATGGCAGCAATACAGGAAGAAATAGAAGCTCTTTATAAGAATAAGAAATGGAAGCTTGTGCCAAGAAAGCCTATTGGCAACAAATGGGTGTACAAGATCAAACATAACGGTGATGATTAGGTGGAGCGGTATCGTGCAAGGTTGGTAGTAAAAGGATATACTCAGAAAGAAGGTATCAACTTTATTGAAATTTTTTCACCTGTAGTTCGTCTTAATACAATTCAGATTGTCCTAGCTATATGTGCTACATTTGATCTACATTTAGAGTAGCTAGATATAAAGACTGCATTTCTTCAAGGAGATCTTGAAGAAAAAATATACATACATCAACCAGAAGGTTTTGAAGAACCAGGGAAAGAGAACTTGGTTTGTAAGTTTAACAAATATTTGTACAGTTTAAAATAGGCACCAAGATGTTGGTACAAAAGATTTGATTCGTTCATAATAAGTCGTGGATTCAACAGATTTAATGCAAACCCTTGTGTATATTTCACAGAAGTATGGTAATAATGATTTCATTGTATTATTGTTGTATGTTGGCGACATGTTGGTTACAAGCCCCAACAAAGATCGTATTCAAGATTTGAAGGCTTAATTAGCTGGGAGTTTAAAATGAAAAATTTAGGGTCAGTAAACAAGATTTTAGGAATGCAAATTTACCGAGACAGAAATAATAGAAAGATTTGGCTTTCTCATAAAAATTACTTGAAGAAAATCTTGCGACGCTTCAATATGTAAGATTGAGGAGCTATGAGTTGGGTGTCTAAACTATAGACAGTTGTAGCATTATTTACAGCATAAGTTGAATATATAGCAACTACACAAGCTTGCAAGGAATCGATATAGATAAAAAGGTTTTTGAAGGAGTTTGGACACCGACAAGAGAAAATCCCTTTGTATTGTGATAGTTTGTATTGTGATAGTCAGAGTGCCTTGCATATTGCAAAGAATCCGACTTTTCATTCCAAAACTAAACATATAGGAGTTCGATATCATTTTGTTCGTGAAATGGTGGAAGATGGAAGTGTGGGCATGCAGCAAATTCACACAAAAGATAACCTAACAAATGCATTAATAAAGCTAATCAACACTAATAAATTCATATGGTGTAGATCCTTGTATGGCTTGGTAGAGACGTAGACAACAGAGAAATGGCAAGATAGAAATAACAATATAGAGATTGATCGGTTCTCAATCAAATCTCCAAGTAGGAGATTGTTGGCTTAAATCTAATGCAGTAAAACCTCTATAAATTAATATTGTTGGGATCATGATATTTTATTACTTTATAGAGATATTAATTAACCGATAAATTGATATTTATTAATTTAAAGAGATTTTTGTAATTAATTGAAGTTAAATTTTGAAGCACTTATTGTGTCTAGAACTCTTCACAATTTTTTTGTACCAAGCAGCAGACGAAACTGAAACGAGGCGGGAACAAGAACTTCCAAACTTGCGGAGTCAGTCCAGCGCAGGACCGTTGTCAAACCAGACCAGACCTCCGCACCTTAACAAGATAATGCAACGTGTTGGGTGAGTATGGTTTCAGCCACGTAACTGTAGTAAGTTTTACCAGTTTTTTCGAGAGAATTATACAAAACTGAATAATTACAGGGCATCAAACGACTTCCTGTCGTTTCAGCTCTTTCACATTTAACTTCTCGGGGTTTCCCATGTTGTTGGGATGGGATTCCAGGTGCACTGGGATCCAACATTGCCTGAATTTGAAAAACTGGAGAAACCAGCAATTGTGGGACTAGTTTCACCTTTCCAAATCAAAATTCTTCCTTCATCCCTTGATCCTGTCAAATCTGGAAACTGGATTTCTTGTTAATCACAAATTCTGTTTCGCTTTTGCCCTTTTGCAAATTTCCTAAACCGGGTTCCAAAAATGGAGCAATTTAGGCAGATCGGAGAGGCATTAGGAAGTTTGAAGGCGTTGATGGTGTTCCGGGAGAACATCCTCATCAATCAACGACAATGTTGTTTGTTGCTGGATATTTTCAGTTTAGCGTACGAGGTAATAGCAGAAGACATGAAACAGAACCTTAATTTTGAAGAGAAGCACTTAAAATGGAGAATTCTTGAGCAACCATTAAGAGAGATAAGCAGGATTTTCAAGGAAGGGGAAGCCTACATCAAACAATGCCTCGAAACTAAGGACTGTTGGGCTAAGGCGATTTCTCTTTACCAAAACTCAGATTGCGTCGAGTTTTACATCCACAATCTGCTTACTTGCATGCCAATCGTCATTGAAGCAATCGAGATTGCTGGAGAATTTTCTGCTTGTGATCAAGATGAGTCCCAAAAGAAGAGACTTGCATTCGCATACAAGTATCAGAAGCTATGGAAAGACGCACAACTCTTTCAATGGAAGTTCGCGAAGCAGTATCTCATTACTCAGGATTTCTGCAATCGGTTTGACATGGTCGGTAATGAAGATAGGTACATTCTGCTGAGCAGAATCAGTAAAAAGAAGGTCTCCACGAAACAAGATCGCCAACTTATCGATCTTGTTTTGAAAAACCTGGAAGAAGAATCTGAGTCCAAGCTTATGCCATGTTCAATCCTGGTGAGTTCAAAAGAGTACCAAGTAAGGCGACGCCTAGGAAGTGGAAGTCAATTCAAGGAGATTCTATGGCTAGGTGATAGTTTTGCAATGAGACATTTTTTTGGGCAGATCCAACCTCTGATTCCTGAGATATCTTCACTCTTGTCTCTTTCGCACCCAAACATAATGCACTTCCTATGTGGCTTCACCGATGAGGAGAAGAAAGAGTGCTTTCTTGTCATGGAGCTAATGAGTAGGGACATGGCAAGTTACATCAAAGAAGTCTGTGGTCCTAGAAAGAGAATTCCATTTACGCTTCCTGTTGCAGTTGATCTCATGCTTCAAATTGCCAGAGGAATGGAGTATCTACATTCCAAGAAAATCTATCATGGTAGTCTAAACCCTTCAAACATTCTTGTTAAACCTCGAGGTACGAGTGCAGATGGATATCTACATGCCAAGGTTTCAGGTTTCGGATTATCTTCAGTCAAGAACATTAGCTCGAGAAGCCCTTCAAATCAAAATGGAGCACTCTCGTTCATCTGGCATGCACCAGAAGTCTTGGAAGAGCAGGAACAGTTGGGGAGAACTGCTGAAAGTTGCAAGTACACAGAAAAATCTGATGTATACAGCTTTGGCATGATTTGCTTTGAACTTCTGACTGGAAAAGTCCCATTTGAGGATAGCCATCTTCAGGGTGACAAGATGAGTCGAAACATTCGTGCAGGGGAGAGGCCACTCTTCCCATTTGGTTCACCGAAGTATATTACTAGCTTGACGAAAAGATGTTGGCAAACTGACCCTAATCAAAGGCCAAGCTTCTCATCAATCTGTAGAATGCTTCGCTACACAAAACGCTTCCTTCTGATGAACCCTGATTATAATAGAGAGCCTGACCCGCCAATGCCAGAGGTAGACTACAGTGAGATGGAGGCAGACTTTTTACGCAAATGCCCTTGTTGGGACACTGCAGCTGATTCATCATCATCGTCAGTATCACAAATTCCTTTCCAAATGTTTGCATACAGATTGTACGAGAAAGAGAAGAAGAGATCAACTCAAAAAGAAATTTCAGAGTCAGGAAGTGATAAGACTTCAATAAGTGGAGATGAAAACGTTATTGCCATAGATGATCCATTCCCATCTCCGACTGAAAGGAAGTTCATTACTTCACCTGATGCCTTGCAACGAAAACCTTCACTTTCAAAGAGATCACTAGATATTAAAACGGGTAAACAACCAGGTAAGACTTGACTTCTGAATTTGTCCCGATCTTGGTATTCGAAAATGTTTGCTCTTCCACATTGACATCATCTGAGTATTGTTATCCAGGGACTCCAAAAGTAAGGTCGAGACCTCCACAACTAACATCCGCACGAAGTTTGAGAACGAATTCACCGATGATGAGTCCAAGAAACATGAGCCCCAGATTGAGGAGAACGTCTTCATGTCATGCGTCAGATTCTGACCTTCCATAGTCAACATGCTTGTGGGGTTTCTTAATTACTATCTGTCTCTCCTCTAAGTGACAAAGTACAGTATAAGATGAGCCTGAATGGGAAAAGAAAAGAAGACATTTTCTTGCACGAGCTAAAGGGACAGGGAAATTGGTGTTGCGTGGGACTTTCTCATGTACTCCATTGAATAAACAATTGCAAACAGTCGGGAAATTCAGCAATCAGAAACAGAATGTTGTGAAAGTAACATTTTTCAAGCCACGATCTTTTATTATTGGGGTTATTAAGAACAAATGGCCAAAAATATTATTATGATTTTTTATAATTATTATTATGATTTTCCTACTTATTATTATTATTATTATTATTATTATTATAGGTCATTCCAAATCAATATATATATTAGTTAGGAGTGAGGTGATATATTATTGAACCTTGACAGATCTTACGTATTAACACGATATTTAAATATTTTTATCTTTAGCGACTGTTACTTTATAGGGATCAGATTTTTTGTACCGATTACGTTGACTTTATATAAATATATAAATAAAAATTAATAAAATATAATTAAAACAGAATAACCGGACAGAACATTTGAATATAAGTATTGTGCGGCAACCAATACTGTCCATTTTGAAACATAGCGTTTTAAGTAACCGAAATTTGATCAAATTAAGGTTGGGTAGGGGACAGTAGTCAGCGAAGTTCACGCAAGGACCGTAAGCGATTTCCACATATGGTCTGTCCTATCCTATCTATTTCCTGAAACGGGCAAGTTAATTACTGGTAAAGCCACAATTTGACAATAACAAACAATTTTACAACAGTTCTTTACCTACGACGTGTCGTGTCCTCGTACTAGTAACGCTAGATACTTCCAAACCCCGAACGAGGTCCACCCAATTTTGAGCTAGCGTTTGGACCAAGTTTAGTTTTTTCTTTTTCCTTATGTTTTTCAAGGTGCCAAAATAGACACCTAAAAGAAGTCGTGACTACCACGGTTAATACAGTTAATCCAGTTTTTGCTCTTCCTCGATTTCATATGTTTAAAGCTCAAGTTGGTGGAAGGCAAGAACAAGAACAAGAATACCTGACTCATGTTAGGAGTAGTGAAGATGACGGAAGTTGCTAAAGAAGAGACAACGTACCAAGAGATTGATCAGTTCCAGGAAGATGGGGCATCATCGGACTCGGAGGAACAGAACTCAAGTTTTCTCCCCAAACTGAATCTCCTTATTATTGTACTTTCCATGTGCTCTTTTTCATCAGAAGATGGCGAAGACCATGGGGAAAATAACGAAACTAAGCGTATCGAAAATCACGAAGCGAAGGACTGTGTTTCGAGATCATCACACAACAGGAGGCGAGAGCTGCACAAAGTTAACCTCTCAGGTAGACAAGCACGGAGCCTTCAACCCATGAATAAGGATTGCAGGTTCGGTTCTTCAACTTCTTTGTTCAACATGTTTTCAGACAGCAAGTGTTCGATTATGTTTCTTGTTCTTAAGTTTCTGTTTCAAATCTCAGGCATGGCAGAAGAATGTAAGGAGGATGACGGTATGAAAATAGATATCGAATACAAGAAGCTCCTTAGTTGTTAGTTATACTGTACCGTTTTGGCAAAACTCGATGTACGTAAGAATACCCCTCCAAGTTAACGATAAGTTATATAAGAGTGGCAATGTAAACATTAATTTATTTTGTCACCGGTACAACGGGCTACGATACGACCCCGTTTTGCAAAAGCCGACCCGATTATTCACATCCCGAATACAAAGGCACCAATTATCCCCACGAGCCGCTGAGTATATTTCACATTTCCAAAGTTGTTGCTGCAACAACCTTATTGACACAACATACAAATGAGAAACTGAAAACTACAAGATGTTCTCAAGGAATAAAAGTTGTCTCTGGTCCACTCATAAGTAGACAATCATTGGTAGAAATGATTTATCCTAATTTACCTTCTCGTCTATTCCCCTGCTCCAACAAATGAAAAGAGTAAGAACCCTCATGATTCAGTCTGATATTCTGATCTCAACTCCTAAAATGTCTTTCACTATTTCATATGTCACAAATGCGATTGCTATGGACGGGACTACCTGAAAAATTAAGCAAAGGAATTAGACTGTCATATTCATAAAGAAGACGAAACATTATGGTCAATGCTTTTGCAGGTAACATGAAAAGAACTAATATATAGGTAAAGAGTAGAAGTTATGTATCACTACCTGACAAGAGTAAAAAAATTGCAAATTGAAGACATCTTTGTTTTTGATAAAAGACGGCTAAAACACTTGACACAGGACGGAGAGTTGTTTACCAGTAAAACAGAGGAAAAATGACTAACCTTCACAGAATTGGGTACCAGACCCTTGTACAATGCTCCAAAACCCTCATGTCGAACAGTTTTCCTGAATGCATCAACCATGCCAGTATACTCAAGTGCGGCCCTGCTCCTTCCATCACCTCTAACAATGGAAGCAGCCTCCTTCCATCCGACCATCTGCATTCGTCGACGAATAACATCAAGAGGATATGCAACAGTTTGACCGACAGTTCCAGCAGCAGCTCCACAAGCAAGCTTTGTCATCACACTCAATTCAGAATTTTCGGCTAATCCAAAGGAATTAGATTTAAGCAACCAATCCTTCAAAGATTCATAGACAGCAAAATTGAGGCCCACATATGGGATCTGTAACAAGGAACAAAATCACAGGATCAGAAACAGCAGAAGAAATAGAAACCACCTTGAATACAGGATCATTTAGACAGTGATAGCCAAAAGCCATATGTTAAGATGGTGCACCCTCCTCAATTTCACGGTAACTTGAGACCAAGAGAAGTGATGAAAACATCTAAAGCTGATACAAGATTATGCCTACAAGCAACAGAGTGTTGAATTGATAAAACACGAGAGCTTATTGATGTAAAAGCAAGCATGGATTGGCATAGATGTAAATCTTAGCATAAACATTAACTAGCAAAATCTTTATGTTCAATGAAGCATATGGAAAGATTTACGTACAACTCCAATCACAGAAGGAAGCCATCCCTTATAAAGAGCCCGCGGGCCTTCCTCCCGAAGTACAGTTGACAATGCATGCAACATTCCTCTGTATTGATAAGGTGATTTCTCAGTCTGCAAACAGGGGAAAGGGAAGAAGTAAATTCCATTTACAAACATAGGTTCAAAAAAGGGTGATAATCACAGAGAAAAAGAAAGATTAAAGAAATATCATTTTTGTTTACATTTTTAATCAACTCAGGCTAACATGTTTCAGCGAACAACTTAGACCTCTCTTCAAATAAAGGATATTTAATGACATACCTGAACCGTTATCCTGCCTCGTACCATGTCCATGGGATAAGTTGCAGACATGGCAATAATGCCTGCACATGCTCCAGCTCCAAGGCGTAGAAGAGGAGTGAGTTCTGCATGTTCTGTAGGAAATAATAAGAAAAAAAACTCAGATAATAATGACTTCACTATCCATCCATCACTGCGCATATCCAGAAAATGAGCAAGGGGGGGTTGAAATTGAGAATAAAGCATTCATATTGGTTAGTAAAAACTGGCAGCAGATAAAAGAATCATATGGATAGCTTGCGAAAGCGTGAAATCAACACAAATGCTAAAAGATAGGACGCACCATTGCCTGTTTGTTGTTGATATAAATATAATATTCCCCTGCAATAAGAACCGGCAACAGCACTCAGTAGTAAGAAATATTTACTAGAATGAATCTTGTATGTTTTAAACTGGATATAAAATGCTAATGCATATATCCTCTTATTCAGCAGCAGCAATGCCAGCTAACAGTGTTACCCTAGTTTTACAATGAGTTTTACTCTGTTAAGTTAGTCATTATGACTTGATTCAGTCATAATATTCACCCTTTCATGTTGTTTCCCAACAGAACTTGAGCCTTAAAACCACCCGGCAGCTTGCCATTCCATTAAATCTTTTAAAAGTAATAAAATCGGGAAATTCGTGAAGGAATCATACTTGGAAGCTTGCTCATAGCTGAAGAACTTGACTGCTGAGTTAGGGACAATTCGAGCACAGTTAGTTCCATTGCCTTTGAACAGTCCACGAAAACCCTCAGTTCTCCATATATATTTCAACCCTTGAACTGTTCCATTGTACTTTATGCTGTGGGGATTTTGGACCTGCAAACTGCAGAAGTTAATATATGAATGGGGGACATAAATATGCAACTGAGCATCATGCATATTTGGACAGGTTAGTGCCGATGACAATGCAGAATATTACATAGAGCATTTAGCGACTCATGATCTAACCTAAAACAATAATATTACATAGAGCATTTAGCAACTCATGATCTAACCTGCAACAATATTTTCAGCCTTTCCAATGGCGCAACAGCTGTCCGGGATCTGAATAAAAAAGAAACTATATCAGTCAAAAAAATTTCAGTTTCACATAGCATAAGAAGCAGAAGTTGAAAACCAGTTGCACAAATATTTAACACCAACTACCCACACTAAGTATTGATCTATTGTCTACAGTCAGCAAAAAGCAAGTTTAAACTAGTTGCAAAATTCAGGATCATGGATGAATCCTGACCAACCACTTCTGGCTCCACTCACTTCAAGAATCAAGTTTAGTCCATGCAAAGAAACTAAAATTGAACTATCATTTCAAACAAACATGAGCAACAGAAAGCATGAGGCATCACACATGATACGTAGTGTTGCATTTAGTAGCAACGTTGCAGCCTTAAAAACTTGATTCAACCACTGACTTCCTCCTCTCAATTTATTGGAGTTAAATGGATATTGTACATCGATCTTTGACTCTTTCATTCAGCTTTCAGAATATCTCGACAATGATAAGCAGAATATCAGGAGATATTATTCACATCTTCTACTATACTTTCAAACAACGGTCCAAAATCGAATTGGTGTATCTACTACCGTCTAATCATTCTTCCAAACATTCAGAACTTATTGTTTATGTTTTTGTGCTTTATATACATGATTGGTGTATCTAATGCCTAATCATTTTCAGTTCTTGATAGCTAAATTGAGAACAAAGCAGAACCTCTGGTATAATTCTGAATCCAAATTATATGATCCTATCCCCAATGCTCTGGGATATCCTCCACAGACAGAAATGCAACATTAATTTTATAGATTCAAACTTTCAAGTTGATAGCGCCTATACATCACCAAAAGCCATCACATTTCATTTTAAAAATTAACAAAAGATAAGCTCAAAAAAATATGCACGAACACAACATAAAAATTTTCAGCTCCAACCTACTTCAAAAATTGTAATCTAATTAAAAAGACAGTCAAGAATTAACATTCATTAGCCAAGATACTATAACAATTCAAACAACTAAGAAAAATGAAAACTCACACTCCGCCAGCGACGCCCCCGGCGACAAGAGACTTGCAAATACTTAGAACGGCATAGCTAGGGGCTTTAACTCCTTCTCTAGCGAGCTTAGCCTCCTCAGCCAAATTAACGATCGTAGTAACCGCCGATTCGCTCCTCTTCACATCCTCCGAAGCCATCGACAACAAATCCCTCGATTTCACCAAAAAGAGATAAAAACAATCAAAAGCAAGAGAAGATCTTGGTTCTTCCGGCGATAGATATGAGATATGGGATCTGTCGCACTTTATCGTAGGGCGAGCCTCGGCATTTCCCCTGTGTGTTCAGTATGTTCCAGTGGTGATACTTGGCGGCTTTGGAGAGAAGCGAAGCGAAGCGAAAGTGAGGTTTCAACCTTGCAAAGCGTTTTCTAGTGTCCTGGAGCGTGGTAGGGTGAGTGTCAGGAGTCTCGGACGCGCGCGTCGGTGTGGTTAGTTGGGACTTTGTGAGTGGACACACTACGTATCAGTTGTTTTTTTTGTGACTCGTGTTTTTTTCTCTATTTTTGCCATTTTGAAAAAAATCGTGACGTACTTGCTCGTGTGGATAAAAGGTTGCAACTCGCGACCTTTTAGTGCCAACGTGTGAGGGACGGCTGATGTGTGGGAATTAGTTGAGATCGAATGGGATAAACGAACTTTACGTTTTATCATTTTGTGGATAATTGAATTAGTAATGACTTTCCCAGATAATTCCTGATATGATATCATCCTGTCGTTGGAAGATAGATGCGGTTTTCAGTATATTAACAAAAATCTTCTTTCGCAAGAACTCCTATTGTTAAGGTAAACATATAATAATAATAATAATAATAATTATTATTATTATTATTATTATTATTATTATTATTATTATTATTAATTTCTTTTTCAGTATTAATCAAATTAAAGAGTGTATTAACTTATTTATCACTAACTTATGTCTTTATTTTCGCATATTTTGTTCCGAACTAATAACTTATTGTTAAGGTGAATTTCTAAACACTCAAGTATATTTTTTAATTGTTTAATTATAATAAAAAAAAGAGAAATTATTTATAAGTGTACGAGTATTATATCTTATTATTTCTTTGAATATTCTCGTAAAGGTCTATTTATAGATCTTACTTGTGGAACGATGATAATGCTAATAAGAAAAGTCTTGCAAATTGACAAAGTGATACTCTTCTTAGAGAAGAAGATGATCTTGGTTTTAAGTAACAACCTGCTTAGAATAAAGGTGCAATGATTCAAAGATTTAGCTCAGTTATGATCAAATTCTACTTCAATTTGGTAGAATTGAACTTTAAACATCACTCTATTTGATCTATTAATGGTAGAACTGGTGATGTGTGGTAGTGGTATGCCGAAAGTCAGGGATGAATTGCATAGTTATATCCTCAAACTTAATGAAAATTTGTCTGATAATATGACAGGGAAAAGCGGTAGATTGACTGTTAGTGCTGCTTGTGATATGTTTTGAAAGAAGGGTCTAATTTCCCCAATCACCTAGAGTATGTGACATGGTTTTCGCATCCCCAAGATGCTCTTTTCTTTTGTGGCTTGTTGAAAAGGACATGTTGTATACATGTGCTAGAATGCAAAGGTTAGACATGGCTCGTGGTTTTCCTTTGGATTGCAGATTTTGTGGGCAACACATTGAAAATATGTATCACCTGTTCTTCAAATGTGTTTTTTCCTAGTTTGTTCTACAGTGAGTAATAAGCTGGTTTAGAGTTTCTTACATTGATGATAACCTAATGTCTTGGTTAAAATGACTTAACACAGGAACTACAAAGAAATCCTATGTTTGTACGATAAGAGCAATTGTTTTTTCTATTATTGTTTATAATGTTTGGTGGTTTAGAATTCAATTTGTTTCTAACCAGAAAGAGACTTCAGTTGATAGTTGTGTTGAGATTATTATTAACTAGCTGAAGCTTAGATTTACTGTGTTGATTTTGCCATGTAATAGGAAAAATAAGAATTGGTGTAAGTGCTCAAATATCTCTCCTAGAATGATTGCTAGTTGATTTCCCTGGGTATGCCTTGGTGTAATTGTTATACAACTCTTTTTGGTGCAATGAATTTTATTTCACTTTATTAAAAAAAACGAATAATAATAATAATAATAGTTGTTAAAATTTCTAGTCTATTAACTTATATATCACTAACCTATATCTTTTGATAACTTAGTTGTAATAATGCTTATTTTCTTATATTTTGTTAAACTAATAACTTATTGTTAAAGTAAATTTTCATACATTCAATTATGTTTTTTAATTGTTTGACTATAACAGGGTAGGGTGGAGAAATTTTTAAATAAAATCATGACCATAAATTAACCAGAAAAATGACAGTGTTTAGTGAAAGGAAAGCAATAATAAAAAATGACAGTTTGAATAATTTGTAATAACTTTTGAGCACAATTGTCTTTTAATCTGTTAATTTCTCAATGGTTGTAGTAAAACTGTCCTTATAAGAGCATTTTAAAAAATGACGAATTAAGTTTAACAACTCAATCAATTGATTATCAAATATAATTATTAGCAATTTGATATGAATAAACAGTCAAATATCTCTCAATCTACTAAAAAATACTTGATCAACCATTTATCAAACAAGGCCTTAACCCTACGTTTGCTTGCTGTCCCCATGGGTGGGGACGGAAGACGGGGACAGAAATTCTGTCCCCAACGTGTTTGCTTGCTGTCTCCACCAATTTCTGTCCCGACTCCGGAAACGGAGACATAAAATTTTTGTTCCTTCCAAAACCAGAGGACAAGAAAACGGGGACGGAGACAGAAACAAAACACATACATAAATTTACAAGAAAACCCCTCCCTATAAATATTTTAATTATATTATTAGTTAATTATAATATTTTAATTAATT
>JANZXP010000004.1:3107086-3139232 GCA_027576715.1 Erythroxylum flavicans
AGAGAGAGAGAGAGAGAGCTCTCGGCGACTCGACTACATGGAGAGTTCAATGTGCTTATTAGCACCTGACTATGAGATGTGGATCATCCAAAGCACATTAGCATGACGTACTTCTCTTATTCGAACTGGGGTTTGAAACAATACTTCTCTTTAGGAGGATAGATGGCGCGATTCGGTGAGATCCAATGTAGATCCAACTTTTTATTCACTCGTGAGATATGGGCGGTCCCGGGAGGATCACCACTGCTCTTCTCTCCTCGAGAATCCATACATCCCTTATCAACGTATGGACAACTATCTTTCGAGCACAGGTTTAGGTTCAGCCTCAATGGGAAAATAAAATGGAACACCTAACAACGTATCTTCACAGACCAAGAACTACGAGATCGCCCAAAAGTAAAAGGGGTCACGGAGGGATCGTACCATTCGAACCTTTTTTTATGCTTTTCCCGGAGGTTTGCAGAAAGTTACAATCAATAAGATTTTCCTAACCCCCCTTTCCTGAAAGGAATAACAGTTGAAATTGTTCGTTTGGAAAAGTTAATCATAGGTTCTTCTCTCCATCGGAACAATAAGGTCGTTATACTCATTACTAAATTTGTTGAAGGGATGAAATATAACCAAGGTATATCTTTTTGATCAGAGGTTGAGTCGATCATCAGAAGAAGAATTAAACCAAAATTTACGATACATTTTAAGAAAATAATATTTTAAACTTCCAAAATTTTGAACTTAATTGACATATAATTGTATAATTATCTAATAACAACATATTACCACA
Source organism: Erythroxylum flavicans (assembly GCA_027576715.1). Lineage (NCBI taxonomy): Eukaryota > Viridiplantae > Streptophyta > Magnoliopsida > Malpighiales > Erythroxylaceae > Erythroxylum > Erythroxylum flavicans. The sequence goes on from JANZXP010000004.1 coordinate 3,107,868, forward strand.
AAGAGATATGACATAAATACTCCCATTAGGAACCACACATCATTAAGAATCTAATATCAAGAAAAAGGATTGCATCTTAACATCAAAATTGGAAAGTAAATATGATATTAAACAACAACAATAACAACAATATCTAATAGGAATGTCACTGAAATGCAATGTTCGGGAAGATTAAGTAGTACGTAATTTTATCCCTCCTAAGTGAAAAAATAAATATAATACTGAAAAGTAAAATTAATATGCAACAGAGCAAAATAGTTATTTAACATAAAATCATAATCTAGACTTGAGATAGGTATCTTGCCATCATCAATCAATGGACAGTATCAGATTTAAGAATTTGCCTCAGATACCAAAATATTAATAAAAATACATAATTATGGGAAAAAGTGCAAGAGAATTTAAGAAATAATCTCTCAAAAAGTTCCAAAATTTTAATCAGAACATTTGGTGTTTTTGCTTTGAATCTCGTCTTTCCCTTGTGTAGGGCCCACATCAAATCTTGCCATTATCGAGCATCTTTTCGACGGACGGATCCAGAAATGGTAAGTAATTATCGAAAAATCTTAAGGTTATAATTTTAAAATCGCTCACTTATTGTCGAGCACATATGGTCTCACGGTAATAGTGTGTCAAACTCGGGGACGAAATGGGAAAACCAGAAAATGAGGACAAGAAAAAGTAAAATTTATTAATTAATCATCAATTTTTATAAATAAATTAAATTTTAAAATTAAAATAAATAAATATTTATTTATTTAATAGTCTTTTAAAATTTTAAATCTTATAATAGTTTAACTTTAGATTTGAAAAATATTTGAGAAAAGAAAACCATAGCCAAAAGTGGCCAACGACGCCTATATAAGTCCACTCCTTGGCAAGAACCTTCTCTCAACCATCATAACCAAAGACCGACCACCTTCGATTGTCTAATCCACCGTGTAATATTATTACAGTAACACAAACATAAACCTCAGTGTCTCTCTCTCTAACCCAGAAGCTGAAACCTTTGACTTCACTCACTCACTCGCTCATAGACCGTGACAACTTGCGGAGAGACTGACAGCTAAACAGCATCGATATCGGTGGATTCAGTAACGTCTTCCACTGACCCTGATCCTCTCTACTTGCTCTGAATCAGTTAGTTAAAAAGAGTCAGCTTCTATCAGTTCCTTCCTTGTAAGACAACTTTTTTTGTGTCGGTCCAGCTCAGACTACGGTTACAGGTATTGTCTTTATCAGCGAAATCACTTGTTTGCTTGTTTTAAATTTCTGTTTCGTCTGTCGAAGTGTTCTTCCGACATGGTGAATTGGGATTTTTTTTTTCCTGAAGGTTGGTTTTTTTTCGGTGGAATTATTGACTGTTTGTCTCTTTTTTCTTGTTTAGTTCTTCAACTTTTTAACCACTTTCTGACGGGGTTCATGAATTTAGCCTTTCCAAATCTGATTTTCGTATCGCTTCCATATTGTTTTGTCGCTTTTCAATCACAGACTGAGACTGAGGCCCTCTCGCTGTACCAAACTTTTATTATATGTTCGTGTACTGATATTCCTTTTATGTTTCGTTCTTCTGGTTAATCTTTTGAATGCCTGCTTTTACCTTGTTTCAGTTCCTATTGATTTCCAAATTGTGTTGGTCTTTTTTGTTCCCGGTTTGATTCACTTCTCAGATATACCTCGCTAAGTCTGCTTTGATTCACGGACCCTTTTTCCGGAAGTTCTCAAAAGTTGACCAAATTGACTCCATTTAGAGCTTTGGAGCTTTTTCTTTCTAGTCTGATAAAGGATCATTTCTTTTGATGTTAGGTAGACTTCCCTTTTTTGAGTTGCTTATGTAATTTGACCGCTACCACTTGAAAATTTAGCTATTCTCTTTCTGCATTTCTTTGCTCAACCTTTGTTTCATTTTTTTGTAGTGTTGGTTTCTGTTTGCCGGGTTACCTAACAGAAGCTGTGTATACCGAATTTTCTATAGCGTCTTTCTATAGATCTTTGTTACAGAAAGTGAAAAAAAACTTGCTCTGAACTCTTGGGTGAGTTTATGCTCTTCATTTCTTGGTTTGTCAGTTCTAACTGAACTTGTTTGTAGTCAAAATTCATCTACGCAAATGGGTTCTTACCAGTTCTTTTTCATATGCATGTGATACAATGTATCTGTACTCTTTTGTCTGTGCTTCAGTTTTAAGAAATTAGCAAGGATGTTGGAGAAGATGGAAGAAGTAAACCCAGATAGAGTAATAGAGGAATTTGAGGATATGACAAAAGATGCTGAGAACGTGCAGAGAGAAACTCTAAAGAAAATACTGGAAGAGAATGGATCTGCAGAGTACTTGCAAAATTTGGGTCTTGACGGCAGAACAGACCCGGCTAGTTTCAAGGCTTGTGTTCCCATTGTTACCCACAAGGACTTAGAAATTTTTATCGAGAGGATTGTAGATGGAGATTCTTCATCCATTCTCACCGGAAAGCCGGTAACAACTATATCTTTAAGGTAAAATTTGGATTGTTTAATTCAGTTTCTTCACCAATTAATTGATGTGAATCAAGTCGCTGACTAATTCTTACGAAACTCACTTGCCTTGCTGCAGTTCCGGCACTACTCAGGGTAAGCCGAAGTATGTCCCGTTCAACGACGAATTGATGGATACCACCTTGCAGATTTATAGAACTTCTTTTGCCTTTAGAAACAGGTATTCCAAACAAGATTATGGGTTTTGGGGTGTACTCTTTTTTTTGTTTTTTTGGTTATCTGGTAATAATTATTTCAACAGATAGTAAAAAGTACCTGGATGACTATAATATCTTCTTTCTTTCTATGGATGTGTTGGTTGCTTTTCTGTTGATACGAGGAGCATTTTCAAATGCAGAGAATTCCCTCTTGGAAGTGGAAAGGCCTTGCAATTTATTTATGGGAGCAAGCATGGAAAAACAAAAGGAGGTTTGGCTGCAGGAACTGCAACAACAAATGTTTATCGAAATGCAAGGTTCAAAAATGCCATGAAGGCCCTCCAGTCTCAATGCTGCAGCCCTGATGAAGTGATATTCGGCCCCGATTTCTATCAATCGTTATACTGTCATCTCTTATGTGGGTTAATTTTTCACCATGAAATTCAACTGGTATTTTCTACATTTGCTCATAGCATAGTTCTTGCATTCCGAACATTTGAAGAAGTATGGGAAGAGCTTTGTAGTGACATTAGAGATGGGGAACTTAGTAGTCGAATTACTGCACCTTCCCTTAGAGCAGCAATGTCAAAACTGCTTAAGCCAAACGCCGAATTGGCTGACTTGATCTATAAAAGGTGTTCAGGACTGAGTAATTGGTATGGCTTAATACCGGAACTTTTTCCCAATGTGAAGTATGTTTATGGGATCATGACTGGGTCAATGGAGCCATATTTGAAAAAATTGAGGCACTATGCTGGGGAGCTACCTTTGCTGAGTGCTGATTATGGTTCTTCAGAGGGGTGGATTGGGGCAAACATCAATCCTAGATTGCCCCCCGAGTCGGCTACCTTTGCTGTGCTTCCTAACATTGGATATTTTGAGTTCATTCCTCTTGGGGGTAATGTGGAGAGCAATATGGAGCCTGAGCCCCTTGGTCTGACCGAACTTAAAGTCGGTGATGAATACGAGATTATCCTCACCAATGTTGCAGGTTCTTAAAATACTTTCCCCTATCTGAGATTCTTTGTTGCAACAATTGTAATTTTCCAGGTAAAGAAATCATTGAGAATGTCACATACATTGTGCTGGCTTAAATGGGAATACTTAAATGGGAATCTGTAAACAGGATTGCCGTTATCTGTTTTCATGTCATTGTACCCTTCTTGGAAAACTTGTATCCTGATGTAGATTCCTATGCTTATACTGTTTTTTTTTTTGTTAATTTCTCTATTGTACTCTGCTCAAACTGATATCCCTGGGAAAAGACAAGTCGAAGCCCTGCCTTAGTTTTTCAGTTTTTAATGGGAACTCCATTGTGGCTTTACTTGAATGTCCAATGGAGACAGCAGGTAGATGCATTTAAGATGACTACCAATAGCGATTAGGTACATAGTCATGTGTTTGTGTCTTATAGAAAAGTTTGAATAGAACCTGTCAAAACAAAGCAGTAGTCGTTCTGGGGTGGATCAGACAGAAAAGAACAAACATGTGATCTATGTTTACTTTCTCTCTTTTCTAACATGGAGTTGATACCTTGCAGGTTTGTACAGATACAGGCTAGGAGATGTAGTGAAGGTTATGGGGTTCCATAACTCAACCCCAGAACTTAAATTTGTGTGCAGGAGAAACCTACTGCTTACCATAAACATCGACAAGAACACGGAGAAAGATTTGCAGCTAGCAGTGGAAGAAGCAGGCAAGGTTTTAGCAGAGGAGAAGCTCGAAGTAATTGACTTCAGTAGTCTGGTTGACATGTCTACAGATCCTGGTCACTATGTAATCTTCCTGGAAATTAGTGGGGAAGCTAGTGAAGATGTCCTGAAAGAGTGTTGCAATCGTTTGGATCGATCTTTTGCTGACGCAGGGTATGTTAGCTCTCGGAAGGTCAAAGCCATTGGACCCCTTGAACTCCGAGTTCTTTGGGGTGGAACCTTTCAAAAGATTCTTGATCATTACCTAAGCTTAGGATCTGCTGTTAGCCAGTTTAAGACACCCCGTTGTGTCGGTCCCTCGAACAATAAGGTTCTACAAATCCTATGTGAAAATGTTGCAAAGACCTATTTTAGTACTGCCTTTTAGTGAAATATAAAGTTTTTGCTCCATTCACTTAAATGTCTATCGCTCCTTTTCAAATCCTACATTTTATATTTTTAAGTACTTTGATTGATTAAGTCAATAACAACAACAACAATAACAATACGGGAGATCTGGTAAGATCTAATAGTATGCAGTCTTATCCTTAACTAATATAGGAGAGGCTATTTCTATAATTAACTAATACCAAATTTCTGTAATTACAAAATAAGTTTTAATATGTAATAATTCGTTAATTATATATTTTAAATAAATCATTCAATGAATCAACATTTTAAGGAAAAATAATTTATTCAATTTAATTAATTGATAATAAACTTTTAGCCTCTTCTAATATTAGGTGAGTTTTTAAAGGTTTTTAATAATTTAATTAAAATATTCTCACATAAAACTTCTAATACTCAGATTTTTGGAATAATAAAATAAAATTTTAAATTTTTAAAAATTAAATAATTTAATTTAAACATATATTTATTAATAATTTTAAATTAAATTACCCAATTTTTAATACTGAAATAACAATTTTCCAAACCTAATAGATATGAACTCAGTCCAAACAAATCTATACGGAAACTCTGAATTCTATGTATCTGTTTACAGATCCTGACGTTATTGAAATGTAAAAGCATGAAAACCACATCTCCTTGAGCTGATAGGTTGGTAAGCTATCAGGTGGAGATAATCTCAAGAGTTAGAGGAGTGGCTTTTCCTTATTGGCAAGATAGACTTTGGAGTGCGCACCAACGTCCATGAATAAGACACCAATAATGTACGTGTTGGATTATGACCTCATTTCTTCCGTCTTTACCAGTAGATGTCCTTTACAGCACTAAAGGTGGTGTGGTGGTCCATACGTTGTCGTCACGCTCTTCATGTACTAATTATTAGAATTTTTAATTTGGACAAAGTATATGGTCTCCTAATAAGAATTGAGCTTAGGTCATTTATTATCAAAATGATTAGAACTAGTCATTTGAATAGTTAACTCTTATTATTTATAAACTTTTTAACATTTTTATGTTTAGTCAATATGAGATACTCTAACACTTTCACTTAAGTGTAACTGAAACTAAACATCTAATTGTCACTTGAAATAAACACAGTGGTAACCGAACCGAGTTGCTAAGACTAGACATCTAGACGGACAATCAAGAAATTAATAATCCAGACTAAACCTATTCTGATATCTTATTAGATTTTTTAATAAGGGTAAAATATAGAGACCATTAATAAAAGTTAAGATTGAGTCAATTATTGTCAAAATGACTAGAACTAATCATTTAGATAGTTAACCTTTACCTTTTATAAACTTTTAACATTTTAATATTTATTCAATATGGGATATTCTTAATCAAACGACCGATCTCAACCTGATAGAGGTTAAAACGCAACAGAAAAAAGAAAAAGAGCGAGTTTGGAAGTTAGTTTTCTGCATGTGGTAATGGTCATGGTTACTGCAACATTGTTGAGTTGTAAACTTAACTAACTCATTTGCAGAAGAAGCCAAAAGGAAAACAAATTAAACAAAATCTCAAATCTGATGTCGGTCTTCTTCACTGGTCAAGCCGGATTCGGAAATTTTCTTATCAGAGATTCCATAATCCATGTGAGTTCCTATTGCACATGAGGCATCGACCTATACGTTAAAGATGACAGAGATCTCGGCCAAATTCCGGCGAAAGACGAGACGAGACTTTCTTTGTTTTTTTAATTATTAATTTTTTAAAATTTATATTAAATACATATAACAAAATTAACGTAACTATTCTAAGTCCATTTTAAGATTCCTAACTAACATTAAAAAGCGATAACGTCACTGTTTCACTTTATAATTTCAATCAAACTTGGTACTGTCTACTGGTGATCTTAGCTTCTATACAAAGAAAGATCTTATCGAGATCTTTTCTCTCTTGTATCTTCTTCACCTAAGAAAGTGGGTCACCAATCACCATAGGTGTGACTCCTGTTTACTAAAGGTTCTTCGGTGGGATCTTCTCAAGTGGTTGGTATGATTAGCCTAATTTCCTTACCTTTTCCTTTTTCTCGAAGAAGCTGACTTCAAGTCACTAAGTCACGGCGAGTAGGTCTTTTGTACCTACTATCCAATACCCTTTATATTCTGGTAACATCTTAACCATCTAATGTAATAAATTAGGTGGTTAAGATATATTGAAAATAGAAGGAACAGAATAATAGGTACAGAAGATCTGTTCCTCGAGTCACGACACTCATTTTGAGTTCAAATATATATATATATATATAAAGAGAGAGAGAGAATTATTGAAACATGAGAAGAAAGTTTTACGATGTAATAATATTTAAAAAATATGAGTCAAAAAATTTTAAGTAATTATTAAAAAATCTAATTAGTTCAGTCGGTTTAATTATAAAAATCATGAACCAATTAATTTTTAGTTCGATTTTCAACTCTTATTCAATTTATTTTAATAACTCTTGTTATTAAAAATCTATTAATTTATTAGTAAATTAATAAATTCTTATAAACTAAAATAAATCAATTATTCTTTATTTAATAATATATTTTTACAATTAAAATTTAAAATTTTCAATAAGTAAGTACAATCTCTTTCGATCATATTTCAATTTTAATTTTATTTAATCTTAATTAGTCTTATAACGGTCTAATATTAATCAAACATTCTAAATCTTAAATCTCTTGTTTTACAGGTTTAGCTCCTAATCTAGTTTGTAAAACATAGCTTTTAAGCATTATTGAAATTATAACTTAATATGAATTTTAGTTTCTTTATATTATGTATATAAATTATCGAAAATAAAACTTTTTAAAATTTATAATAATTACCTTTTGTGTATGTATTAAATAAATTATCATATATACGATAACAATAATGTATAAATTATTTATTTTGAATAAATTATTTTTATGCTTTAGAAAAAAATGATATTTGATTTAAAAAAAATAAATTATGAATTTAATTAAATAAACTATGACATAAAAAAATATAATAAACTTAAATGTAATATCAAATCATGATTTTAAATTAAATTTCATCAAATTCTCTGTTACATTTACTTTGTTCCAATTATTTTCCATAAAATCTTATCTATACATTTACGTAAGGGATAAACATCACGTAAATATGTGGATAAGATTCCATAGAACATCATAAAAATACCATAACCGATAAAGAAGATCTTATCCCAAATTAAATCCCTTACTGACTCATCTCGCACCTTTCACTTCATACTTTGAACACATTCTTAACATTTTGGATTTACCCAAAACTGTCTACCTAATCTCGTTCTCGTATCAGTCTTGGAAGATGTCTTCGTATTTTTAATTAAGCTCATCTGTCATTTTAGTCACCCAACCTTTCTTGACCATTAGACGGCATTGCTCCTCAATCAATTTTTTAATTTAATCCTTCTTTTTCATTTCAGTCTTTCAATTATAAAAATTTATAATTGAGTCCTTAAATTTTTTTTAACCATGTTATGTTTGTTATTAATATTCAAGTTAGATATACGCATTTTTTAATTATACGTTTAATTTAATTTTCATTCATATTGCAAAAAGATTTTCATTAAGGATTTTATCCTAATATAAAACAATTAGTAAAATTCAATGACTGAATTGAGAATTTTAATAATTAGAAGACTGAAACGAAAAATATATTAAGTGGAAGGACTAAAAAAGTATTTATTACAAAAGTTCTAACATCTCTATAATTGGCCACCATTAGAACATGCATGTTTCAGGCGAAGTCTATTCCTGAAAGTTCCTTCTGATCCTGCTTCTGAACAATCCTGTCGCCTCACCAGGAGATACACATGAAGCCTCCTGAAGAGGAAATATCAGAAGAAGTGAAACCCTTAGCACTTTGGGATATTGGTAGCCCCTTATATGACTCCTACGAGTTGGTGTCACTGAGTTACCGTATAGAAAGGCACCTGATGATATTGCCATGTCTTGGAGGATCGAAAAGGGTGTCTTCGAACATCTCTTCAGCACCAGACATGGTTCCCTCCTCCGAGTCACTGGCTCCGAACTTGTTCTACTCCATCGATGCAAAAGATTCTTCTTCTCAGGTGAACTCTTTCGGTCGGTTTATCAGAAGTGTGATCTGGAAGATGAAGAGAATTGAGTACCATGAGCCCAGAAAGTCCAGAAGTGGCTTCTCTGCCTTTCGTAGCTGGTTGAGTTCTTGGAAGAAACAAAGGTACAAATATGAATAGAACAGAGAATCTTGCTTCCCATGCATAAATTGCAAATCACTTCTTTGTTTTTGATGTTGGCACTGAAACTTTACATCTCTGACTTCATTTCTGGATCTCTTCCCTTAATACATATACGTCACTGTATGTCCAATTATTGTCTAAGGTATCAATTTTTTTGTTTTTGGGTTTGTTAATAAGAAATTATGTTACTTCAAGGCTGGTCTAAATAGTAAAATTAGTTTCGAGCCTTTGAATTCAAGAGATTAAAAGTGAGTCGCGATAAAAGTCGACAAATATCACTTGAATCGAATCTGTCACTTAATTCTAAATCACTAATTCGTCAAATAATTTACATAGATCACAAGAATTAAGGACTAATGTGTTCGGTTGTTTCTCGAAGATTAATGACTATGAACATTAGAAATTCTAATATTTAGAAGATATGTTGTGATTTTATTGTGAATCAGATAATTCTTATTTAAATTAATTTTTAATAATAATCTTTCGTTACATTTGTCTCTAACTAGGCTGCTACTGCTTGTCATTGTTTGTCCTAAAACTTCCAAATGCAATGATATAAGATTAAAGAAGTGGTCACCTAATCCAAATGGGTATGACGAGCTATTTGGAATTATGTAGACAAAACCATGTGCTTGAGAAATTATGTTAATGTGTTCTCAACGACGAGAGCCGGTGTATTGTTTGTTCAGTAAAATAAAGCCCAAGTTCGCGATGTTTAATGCCTGCCAAACTTTCTCTTGGGCCTAAGTTAATAGACCAACCCATCTAACAATGCCCCATCTGTGTAATGGGCCTTTTTATAGGTCTGCAACTTCTATTTTACAATTAATTATTCTAAAAATTAAAAATTTAAAAATTTATTTATATTTTATAACGTATTATATATATACGTTATAATTATAATTCCGAACTTCACTTGATAAGAAAAATATGACAACAAGATTTTTCTAGGATTTAATCATTTAATGAGTTCCACTAAAGTTTTAAAAATAATATCAAAAATTAGATAGGTAAAACAAGAGGTTTAAGGTTTAAAATATTCAACTTATATTATATCGTCATAAAACTAACTAAAGATTAAATAAAATTAAAAAAATTAAAATTCAGTTGAAAGAGATTGCTCTTATTTATTGAAGAATTTGAAGTTTAATTAAAAAATTTGTTGAATAAATATTAATTGATTTATTTTAGTTTAAGATAATTTATTAATTTATAAAAATAGATTTATTAATTAATAAATCGATCAATTTTATTAATAAAATTTATTAAAATAAATCAAAAAAAGTTTAAAACTAAATTAAAAAACTGAACGGTTCAAAGTTTTTACAATTAAATTAGCTGAACGGTTCAAAGTTTTTACAATTAAATCAATCGAACGAATTTAATTTTCTAATCATTGGTTACACAAAACTAAATTATAAAAAATTTCTCATACATTTTTCTCATTTATGTCATTATGGGGACTTAAAGAGCCGCCTTGCTTGAATTAAACGGTCAACTTGACATAGTTTTGAAAAGGATTGAGAAGCAATGACTTCGTTTGAAAATACCTATAGATTTTCACTGGTTAGTCGTTTGAAAAATAAAAAAAATATAGCTTAGCGCCTGTAATACAATGTGTTTCAGTCAGCAGACTTGCAATTTGTCATTTGTTTAATGTTTTAACTTTTTCTTGATGGCCCTAGTGATGAAGTGATGGAGGGCAATTCTTCAAATAGTTTGTAAGTTTATAGTTTAAGAGGTGAGGTCATAACTTCTAGAAACGTCAGGTATCCCGACCTGACCGGACTCTCGTCTTAGGTTTGAGACAAAAAGCTTGACTTTGGGATAGATCTTCTATTTCGATTATGATGTTCTTATAACATTTTATTAAATTTTGTTCACAGAATTTACATAAATGTGTGGTTTAGATTTAATAGAACATGATTGGAACTTCATAATCGAAACAGAGGATATTATATGCTGAGTTTAAGCTGAGGACTGAGGAGGCTTGCCCCAACTAGAACTGTTATTTTTAAATGTTAAAACGACCTTGTTTTGCCCTTATTCCACCAAGCTTGCCCAGCCCAAGTTCGAGCCTAGTTTGAGGCTTGGTTAAATTGATGTAACCTGTTGACTTTGAACTGAATTGAACTGCACCTGAGCACACAGTTACTATCCCTAATAACTTCTAAAACTTCAAACTAAATATATTTTAAGAAATAGGTTCGATAAGAATTTTATCTATAAAAATACAATTTAATTCATGTAAAAAAGATATTTTTTAAATTGGATTTTAACTCACATAATTAGAGATAATTATTTACTATAATAAGTCAAAGTTTAAAATTTAAAATAAATTTAAAATATTCAATAAAAATTAAAAATTCCAACATTATCGTTCTATAGAAATTCAATGTCTAAAATACTATATAAACATTCAGGATAACAAAAGTAACATCCGATTTGAATTGTCAAAGTTGAGATAGATTAGTTTAAATAAAATAATTATTATTTTGATTAATTAAATAAAATATTAATTGATTAAAATAATATCATTTTATTAACTATAATTAAATAACTTTGTTTTAACTTTCAAACTAATGAGTTTTGATATATTTAAGTTGGATGAAGTTGAATTGGAATTACTTGATTTAAAGGAAGGACGTCAATGGGTTAAGTTGGGTTGAGTCGGCTTATAAAGGCTGGGTGTCTTATAGATTGGTCTGTTATTCGACCGGCTCATGAGCTGACCGGCCCTTGGTCGGATGGGTCACGGCGGCCAAATCTAATCTATCCTTACTTTCTAAAAAAATTTTTACAAAACGATGCCTTTTTTATTGTTTTGATCAGGCCATGGCCTTGTCTGACCTTAACCTGTGATTCAGCCTGGCCCGATTTTGGCCCAAGTTTTGGCCAGATTGGCCACAAGCAACCTGCCTGGCTCATCCTTACTTTTTAAAAATAAATTACAAAACGACGTCGTTTTTATCGTTCCAGACGAAACACGGACCTGCTTGTACTCAGCCTGAAGCCTAATCAGGCCGAACTATTTTGACTCGTGGCTCACTCGTGACCCGATTAACTCAAGTCAAAATCTGACCAGGTTGAACAGGCCGGGTCAAAATTGAATGTACGAGTCTCTAATTTAAAGAACATGAGTGATTATGTTATTTACATAGACAATATAAAACTTTTACTTCAATTTGATTCAGAATTAATAAATTCAATCATAATTAGTTAGATTTTACATTTTAGACCCAGTTAAATTTTTTTATTTCAAATACAAGTTTTCGCTTTTTCTCTTCTCTCTGTTTTGATATTTTTCTAATTTAAAGCTTTGTTGACAAGTGTCGTTGTTGTTGTGATTCTTTATTAATATTTGCCCTACTTGTTAATTAATTAAATAATAATATTATTGGTATTATTATTACTATCATTAGTTTGAATAATAATAATTAATATTATTATTATTATTATTAACATTAATACTATTATTATTAATATTTTTCATAATAATTACTATTATGTTTTTCCTACATGTTAATAGTAATATTATTTGTTGTTATTATTTATTATTATTATTATTATTATTATTAATTTTTAATACTTTATTTTCATTTTATTTTTATTTTTTATTTATTCTTATTTTTAAGGAAAGATTGCATATTTAAGCTTCTCAGATTTCGTACTTAGCGGCGGATGATGATGATAAGCACCAATCTAAGGCGTCGAATCTTTGGATAAAGTTGAATTAGGTTAGACTGATTTTGGAGAGTGTGATTGCTTCACTGGACCAACTACCAGCATTCAGTCTCCTGATAAATTCCATATTTCCCTTGAAATTAACAAGTTGGGACTAGGTTAGGTGCCGACCATTAATAAAACTCCCAGTTTGGAGCAAAGGTCCCCCTCGGGTCGAGCTCTTACGAGTTTTTTTAATGATCAGTGCTTCAGAAGTCAAAAGCGGAAGAAAGAAACATCAAACGTTCTGTCAGTAAAGTAAGGAGACGACAATAAGACAAGGCTGAGGTTGTGACTGAAGTGGGGTCTACATTGAGCAAGCAAAGCAAAGTAGGAGCCTGGTTTGGTTGTGGTGGGGCAACGTAGCATTTACAGACTGCAAATTACGCAGAACCTGTCAGATTGTAGCTTTTCTCTTTTTTTTTTTTTATAATTCAATGCTTTCTTTTTTTCTTCTTCTTCTAGTTTCTATCTCTTTATCCCTTTTCACTTCTTTTCACAACGGCCAAAACACTTCTTTTCTCTCACTAGTCGCTACCAAGCAGCCTGAAATTAGCGAAACATAAATCAGCAAGCAACGAGTAAAAGTGGAGCTGATGCCCGAATAAAGCGAAAGAAGCAAAGTTAAAAGGAAAAAAGACATGAGAGACGAGATGCTCATTTTCTACTGCGAAGCAGTGGTTGGATTGGATTTAGCTAAAATTGGATAGTTCTGAGCAAGACAAAGCCAACAAAGTCGCCGATTTCACTTTGCCCTTTTTTCCTTTCCTGCGAAACGGCATCGTTCGAAGTGACTAAACGGTGTCGTTATGTCTCCTATCTGGGTTCTTACCATACAGTGGGAAAACGGTCCAGTCTGTCTGACTGGTGTCTTTTCTCTTTCTTACAGGGGAACGTGAGCAACAGAATATAAAACATAGATTTCTCAGAACACGAAACCATTCTCCAGTGCAATTTCCGGACAATTTCACATGTTATTAGTGTTTAAAAACTTATTTTTTCTCGGGAAAATTCCGTATTCCGTGTTTGCCTTCCCTTGTTTAGTTTCCTCCTTTGTTCTTGTAAATCTTCAGCAGCTCAAGCTTCATTGTTTGAACTCGAAATCAAAAGTTAGCCAAATACCCACCAACTAATCTCCTTCGTTTTCTGATCTTTCCATTTGGGTCGTTTTTCCAACTCTCTATGTTTCAGTTCTGAGCTGTGAAAATGATGGTTTAAGAAGCCTTGAAGGATTGTTGTTGATACTTTTTTTGTCCTTTGTTTTGTATTTTCTTCAGTAAAATCTTCAATAAAGTTGAACGCTTCAGTTATGGCGGAGTCAAATGAAGTGAGGTTGGTGCGTTGCCCAAAGTGTGAAAACCTTCTACCGGAGTTACCAGATTACCCTATTTATGAATGCGGCGGCTGCGGTACTGTTCTTCGAGGTAAAATCTGTCCACTTCTTCATGTTTTGCTTGATCATCATCATATAGTTAGAGGAAAGAAGGTGAAATTAAGGTTTTTCTATTTGATAAGGATCAAAATATTGTTTTCGAGTCAAAGGGTTTCCTCTTCGTTTAGTTCTTTTCAGAAACAAACCAAATTGATGTACACAGTTTCTTTTTGCCCTTTCTTCTTTTCTTTGTGAATTGTAATTGAAATTTGCACGATAGTGAAGTCAGCAACCAAATATGATTCTAGGATTTTACTCCGAGTTGATAAAAGATTTGGCTTTAACCATGTTGTTCACTTGTTAAAAAGGACAAGATTGATGTTTTAGTTTATTGGAATACTGTTTGATTAATATTAAACAACAGATTAGGTGTGTTCAATCCTTTTCCACTTGCTATGTATATTTGTTTTGTTTGTCTTTACCCTGTTTCTTCAAGTTCTGTCTTTAAAATGAAATACCTTTCTTTTTTTACATAAATTTCAGCGAAAATAAAAAATCAGGATAAAGATATATTACCAGAGAAGTCAGATGGTGAGAAGGTAGTTGTTTCGGCTGATAAGTTGCAGGATTCGTTGAAAAAGGAAATAGTGGCCTCGGATTATGGATCAGTTACAGATGTTAACTCCACTAACTTAAACAAGGATGATGCTAATCATGCGGAGAGATGTAGGAAGGAATCGATGTCTGACAATTGTAAATTGGTTGATGAAAATGGCGTTGGGTCTCCTGACATGGACTTGAACATGGCTGATTCCAGTCATGTAGTGGGAAGAGAAAATAGTGAAAAAGGTGTTGATATGCAAATGAACAAGGGTGATGCGAGTGACGTAGTAGGAAGAGATCGTGGTGCTTTGAATCCCAAAATTGGGTTTAAAAGTGGTCACCGTAGGTCTGGACCAATTTCTGGATGGAAAAATGGGGAGGAAGGTGAGATTGGGGGATTTGAAAGAATCATGAGAACTGAGGTGGAAGGAGTAAGGTTTTCAACTTCAAAGTATTTGGACGAGGGACCATCAAACTACAATCTCGATACTCCTTATTGTCCTGGGGAACTTTTGAGGAATCAAGATCACCATGATGGTACCAATAGAATTCAGTACCTCGAGAAAGATCGGGTAGAACTTCTGAAGAAGTTGGATGAGCTGAAGGAAAAACTTAGCAGGTCCTGTGATGTTGCTAATAAAGCCAAAGAAAAAGTCCCTCTTAATAGGAGGATGGCTCCGGCAGATTCTTATGGTGGTACCAGTACTTGGCTTCCAGGTGGTTCTTCAGTGTCTGATAAGGTAGTGCAGTCTTTTGTACCTGATAACAATGTTCCTGAAGCCCCATTTTTTGGTCATCAGCCTGAACCTTTTCCCTATACTGATGGGCATGGAATGGCTACAAATAGCTTTTGTCCTTCAATCCACAAGTCAGATCATGTTCCCAGATTTGGGGATCCTTTTGGAGCCCAAGTGCTCGAGAGAGCTCAGCATCACCTACCTAGAGGATATCGACAACATCCTAACCAGTATTATTCTGCAAATTACTTTGAAAATAATCCTGGTCCATTTGAAACATATCCACCTAATGCAAATTTTCACCAACCTCATTGTTCTTGTTTTCATTGTTGTGATAAACATCATGGAGTTTCCGCATCAGCTCCTCCCCCGACTTGTTGCAATAATAGGTTTCCTGATTTAACAAACAACCCCTTGCTGTACCGCCAAGACAATTCTCCTTCATTTGGCCCCCATGTTTATAGTTTAGCAAATACTGTTCCATTGGCACTGAATCTTCGTGCTTCTCAAACACACACAAGGTGGCCAAGTGATATTAACTTGCAAACAGGTGACTTTGTTCGCCGACGTCCTCGGAAGGCAGTCTTAAAAAGTAGTGGTCGACACTGCCATCCCATGGCTGGTGGTGCTCCATTTTTAACATGTTTCAATTGCTTTGAACTGCTGAGACTTCCCAGAAGGTTACTCCATAAGGAAAGTAGTCAACAGAAGATACAATGTGGATCATGTTTTACGATCATCAATTATGCTGTTATAAACAAGAAACTTGTTCTTTCTTTAGAGGCGGGAACACCACAAATCCTCAGAGAAGTTGATGATAGCTCCACTGAGAGGATAAACGGCAATCTTTCTTATTCTGGTGGCAATATCAATAGGATAAATGCTAATTTTTCTTCTGATGATTACGATTCTGGTTATGACTTCCAAACAGTGGATACGGATCCAATAGCATCATCGTTAGACCAGGGTTTGAACTCAACCAAACCTCAGGAGACTCAAAGCTTCCATTCAACATCTTTGAGTACCTCTGAGGATGAACATAGTCCTGAAGTTTTAAATGCTCCTAGAGGGGTCATTAACTGTGTTCCGCAATCACATAAGCCTGTTCTGTCTCCAGCCCCTCCCAGGTCACCACTTCAAGAGAAATTTGATTACCCTTCTAGTAATCATGTGGAAAATCGATATGGGAAGGGAAACCGAAGTAGTCGGTCTGATCAAGAAAAGGTGATACCAAACAAGACGACTACAAGACAAAATTCTATGAAAGAAGTGTCGTTAGCAACAGAGATGGATGTGCCATTCCATGAGTATGCTAACAGTGGGGTGTCCCATGATTCAGGGGATGCTAGCAGAGAAGATAATAGATCAAAAAGCAATAAAGGTGGTGACTCGTTCCTGGCCAACATTATTAAGAAGAGCTTTAAGGACTTCCCAAGATTTAATCATATAGATGAACATAATAGAAAGGTTTCTGTAAATGGCCATCCAATACCTGATCGAGTGGTAAAGAAAGCTGAGAAGTTGGCTGGACCAATCCATCCAGGAAACTATTGGTGAGTTCATATTGACAAGCACCTCTTCTCATTCCAAAACAGTTGCATAATTTTATTGTCTTCATAGCCTAGTGTAGTCTCTGCTATTGGCATTTGCATGTAACCTTGCGGAAATAATTGGCCAGTAGTGATCTTAGTAAAATGAACAAATCGTAGCAAATCATTCCTCACCAAGGTTTTTCCCCCTTACATATCATGCAAAAAAGTGTACACTTGAAACTTCAAATACCCCTTATAAGTTGGCATATTATCTCTCGCTCACAGTGGTGCAAGTGTTCCTCAGTTCCTGAGTATTTTGGTCAATATAATCCATTCGCATCACTTGCTGTAATCTTTTTAACCCTAATCTGTATAGGGGCAAAATGTACTGATCATATGCTTTTTCTGTGGTCTTAAAACCAGGTATGATTACAAAGCTGGATTTTGGGGCGTCATTGGTGGCCCTTGTCTTGGCATAATTCCTGTAAGATAGCCTGAAATTTGAGTAAAATAATAGTTGACCGTAGTCTAGTTTGAACATTTTCAACTCATGAGAATGGAGTTCCTTTTACAGCCATCCATCGAAGAATTCAATTATCCCATACCGGAGAATTGTGCTGGTGGTAATACTGGTGTGTTTGTAAATGGAAGAGAATTGCATCATAAAGATATGGAATTGCTTGCTACTAGAGGACTTCCAACTGAGAGGGACAGGGCTTACATTATCGATATATCTGGGAGAGTCCTGGACGAGGATACTAGTGAAGAACTAGATGGTCTGGGCAGACTTGCCCCTACGTAAGTATCCAATCTTCCCTCTGTTTCTTTCACTCGCTATTGTTGAGATCAGAGTTTCTTTCTCTATGCTGGCTACATATTGGTTTGGGAAGCATTCAAATGTCGTGACCACAAATAATTATAAATAAAAATCACCAGCTTCAGATTGAGCTTCATCCTAAGTTTCTCCAATTTAATGCAGTGTTGAGTTTTCCTTTTGTTTAAAAGTGATATAATATGTCATTTGGATAGATAAATGACATGGATACAATCATGATAACTGTATCTGGAGCCAACACATTCCTTAGCTTCATCTGCACTGGAGAAAGCGATTATCAGAATAGCATTTGCATTGATACATTTAGTGAACTTCTAACAACTTTGGATTCATTAAGCGATTCTTTTTTCTAAGAACCTACCATCTAGACTCACCGATAATGACCTTATTTGCTTTCTGGCTTTCTTTTTTTTTTTTACAGAGTTGAGAAGGTGAAGCATGGATTTGGCATGAGAGTACCAAAAGCAGCAGCTTCCTGAACTTGTGGGGACTTAAAAACATCTCTTCTGGCTTCTAGCCATTGGCGAGTATGACAACCAGATTGGAGTAGAATCTGAAATCTTAATACCCATCAATAGATTGACCGGACCAAACTTTTTTCCAGTGTTCATGTTGCTCCTAGATATTGTAGAAATGTAGGTTTTTGCAAATGTCATGTTAGTTGTTTGTTAGATGTATCAATGTTCCTTTGTCAATGTGTTGTTTCTCCATCTACAACAAATGTTTGTGTCATGCTTATCCTTTTTTCGATGTAATTCAATTCGTTTCCTGATTCAAATACCATTGCATGTCGGTTGTGTTACAAGTTTCTGATAAATCTAAATTCCTGGACCTGCCATTTGAATCCTTTTCATCTTTTTGTGGGGTTGGACTCTTTTACTTCACTTGACCTTTAAAAGCTTCATCCTAGAAATATTTTTAGATATATATAAAAAACATGTTTTAAATATTTAAACTTTAATATGGGCCTCATCAATCATTGCTACATCAGGTGATTACACAGTTTGACTGTCCACTGTCTCTGACAGACAAAATCAGGGGTTGATGTATTCATGTATGTAAAACTGGGCCCTTATCTTGGGCTCACAGGTTTGTGGGGCTTGTCATGTAAGCTAAAGTCACAGACCTGTCTTTCTAAGTTTGTATCAGATTTCTACCTGTCCTGTCATAGGAAGATGATCAATATAGACTACTCTGAGCTGGATAGGTCTTTTCAATTCAAAGCTTTCGTTTTCCTACCTTAAATGACAGGCTTCTCACTCCAGCTCCAGGGTCCCCACCTGAGGCGCTTTCAGAATCTCATCATCTCCGCCCCCGGAGTTTTCATGGTATTATTTTAAACAATATTTTATAAAATAAAAGATTTAAGATTTAAAAAACTTAATCTAATTAAAAATAGTTATAAAATTAGATAAAAATTATATATATTTGAAATATAATTAAAAAATATTATTTTTATTAATTTAAAATTTAAAATTTAAATAAAAATATTAAAATAAATGAAATCAAAATTTTCAAAACCAAAATAAAAAATTGAACCGTTCAAATTTTTTATAATTAAATGGATCAAATTATTTTACGCTTTTATTGATTCATAATCAATTGTTATTATTATTATTACAACGGATAAAACAAGTTTTTTATATTTAGTAGATATTTTGATTAATTTATTCAGTGCACTTAAGAATTGATATCAAATAATATATTTTATTTAAATTATTCACAATAAAATTTAAAGTAAAATTTAATCTACGAATATTCTTTATGATTAAAAATTAAATTGATTCGATCGATTCGATCATAAACTTTTAAATTAATTAATTTTTTATTCCATCTTTAACTTTTTGGATCGATTTAATTTAATAAATTTTGTTATTAAAAATTATTCAATTTATTATCTAATTGGTTGATTTTTATAAACTAATCAATTTTTATAAATCAAAATAAACTAATTATTTTTTATTTAATATTTTTTCTTTGTAATTAAATTGTAAATTAATTACAATCTCCTTTAATCAAATTTTTAAATTTTCATTTTTATTCAATATTTAATCGATTTTATTTCAACTTAATATCAATTAAACCTTTTTAAATTTTATATTTCTTACTTCGCCAGTTTAACTTTCCGTTAAACATTAAATTTTTCCTAAAATCTTTAGTGTTAATTCTTAGCCTCGTGCTCAAGATTGGGATAACCCCCAACGTTGCTATATCATAATCATGGCGATTTTATAAGGAATCTCCGAAGTACAAGTTCTTCGTGACAAAAGTAGTAAATAAATTGAAAGAACATCTTCTTGTTTTTATGTATTTACTAATTTAAAGTTCTAAGTTCTAGTCTTGCTATTTTGACGTGAAACTGCACTCAGATCTTTGTCCAACATTAAGATGTTCAATCCTGTTTAATATTCATAATGCACTTTGGATATCGGATACGATCGAATAGCGTTTAAAAGTACTCGAAACATTGTCAGTTTGAGCATTAGATCGAATTGAATAGGGTAATATTAGACAGAAAATTTGAATTCGTAAAATTAACCCAAGACGTTAACGGTCTTAATTTAATAGATAAAATGATATCATTTTATTTAAATTTCATTATATAACGATTTAAACTTAATTAAGATGATGTTATATTTTATAAATAACTTTTAAATTTTATTTATTTATAAATTATCCCTTCTTGGTAAGAGAAACTAATAAAGAAATCGACTGTTGTGTTGTTAAGCATTACGAGACTTCATCAACACTGGTGCTGTGGTCCTCACTCACTCACCAGTTTTCTGTTTAATTACCTTCTAAAATAATGCTCTTCTCTTATTCCGACGCATTAAGTATATAAGCAAACCATAAAACTATGAATTAAAGACAAATGAATCAACGCAACAAGATTAGTAGGAGTGACTTAATTAGTTTTAAATTCTCAATTAAGACTTTTTTTTTAGAAAGTCTTGAGTTCATGTCATCAAAAGAAAAGAGAGAGGGTAAATTTTTTCTATTGATGATCCTCTAGCTCTTTGGGTATGTTTCTTGGTCGGATCAATTACGGCTATGTAAGAATTTGAGAGACCTTGAGGTTCTAAATTTACCTCCTCTAAGATATTTAAAGTAAGGTCTTAGAAGCTTAAGATTAGTCCAACAAAATTAGGATACCTAACTTAAATATATAAAAGACAAATGAATCAAAATCTCCTTGTCTGTCAAAAGTTTGTTTAAATGTCTTAATCATTTGCATAAAGCAATTAAAAGCTCCCAAACCCCAAACCTAACCCTCTCCTTTCTCCTTTGTTCCTGTACGCTGGCTCTTTATGCTTTATTGCAATATGTAATGTAAATGAATAAGTAATTAATTGAAAAAAATACAAATTATTTATTATTAAATCAGTGATAATGATCATTGTCTTTTGATTTATCACATTTTTTCAATAATGAGACTTTTATTTATTATTTTTTAAACATATATTGTGCATTATTTGAGTCCATACAAAAATTTACTCATCATGAAATTGTAATTATTCAAATTAAATTTAAGAATTAATTTGAATCATCAAGCTAATAATATTTAATTAGATTAGATATATTATTTATATCAAATGTGTTTTTAATTATTTTTATTGAAAATTTAGGATAAATAAGTCTCAAACTTTGCTCAATTTTTTAATTATAACATGAACTTTAAAAAGTAACAATTAAATACTCAAATTTTTAAAATTTTAATTTTAGCCGAATGTTAATGCGATTCGAAAACAAACTAAAAAGTTTGGCTCGATGCGAGAACGAATTGAGGAGCTTGATGCGATGCCAGAATGAATTGAGAAGCTTGGCATAATGAACTGAGAAGCTTGACATGATGCGAGAACGAACTGAGAAGCAACAAATGTATGTGCGAGAATGAACGGTGGAGATTTTGATTTAGGAATTTCAATTTAGCTATTGTGCTAGAACCAAAACGACGTAATTTAGTTATGTTAAATCAATTAGTTTAATTAAATGATGCGATTTAGTTAAATTTAATTAGTTAGTTTAATTAAGCTTGATGTGTATGAGTGTTTGTGATTTATGAAACACGTGACAAGTCACGTGAGAAAACTCAATAGAGATATTAATGTCAAGTTATAATTAAAAAATTAAAAAATTAAATATTTAATTGTAATTTTTAAAATTTAAACTATAATTACAAAATTGAAAATTGAAAAAAATTGGCGCCTTTTTTTTTCTTTTAATTAACCGTTAAATTAAATATTCCCATTCAGAGAAAGAAATAATAGGGTTTAAGAGGGACAGGTCCACCATGCATGTAACCAATCACTTTCTATGAACTTCCAGCTCATAAGATCCAATCCAATGACCTACTATTGAGATCTAAGGTGGAGGCCTTGCCATGTGCATTAGATCTAAAAGCTAAAATCTTTACTCTGCAAATTCCAATTCAACTTGAGAGCAAATGGTGTATGTTTTTGGTGCACTAGGACCTCCCTCCCTGTCATCTGCACCTTTCTTGCCCTGCTGCATCACATCACCATTTCCCATAACCTGTTCATCTCAGAAGGTTGGAAATTATACAGTTTGCAACGAAATCCATAAACGGCATTATTACCTATAGTCAAAACAACGTTTTGGTTGTTGAGAAAAACCAACTCGGTTTAACTTCTGTCTCCTTGCCCCCCCTGTCTCTCTCTATCTCGTGTCAAGAGGCTTTCTTGGTTTCTCTAACACAAAATGGTCAAGGAGCTGAGGTCTGACTCGATCCCATTTTCGCTCACCAAGCACAATCACGTGTTTGTAAAGTTTGCAGTCTCCTTCCTTTTGGTGGGTCTTGCATTTCGTTTGTTAGTCTCTGATTCAATTAGATTACCGTCAGTAATGGAGAAACCAACTTTTGGGGAAGATAAAACAGAGACTTCAGTTGCTTCTCAGCCTATTCATCAGGAGCAGGTTTCTAGTTCTAGTGATTTTCAGAATAATCAAAGCAGAACTTCGCAGACAGGTAAGGAACATTCATGACATGCAATACTAGAGAATGTAACCTATGAGCACACCATCTCGTTTTCACCTTGCCTTCTGAAAATATTGTACCACTTTTCTTCTACTGTTACTAATAATTGCAGTTCTTCCTTTCCCTACTTGTTTTAGTTAATTTGTCGGGGGTGTTCTCTATGTTCTTGTTTAAAGAAAAGTTGGATCTTGGGGTTGGCTTGGAAGTGAAGTTTTGCTATTTAATTTGGATTGTCAGTCTTCTTCTAAAGCGCTAATGAACATAAGTATACGATTCACTTCCAATCAGACGTTTTTGTCTCTTTTGCTTCTTCGTCCTGTTAATCTCTTGTGACCGTGTTCTTTATTTTATCACTTGTTTTGATCAGCTTGTTTCAATCTATGCTTTCTGTTGGTAGTTTCAACCTATGAACAGTGAGTAAATGTAGAACTGAATCTGTTAATCTCCTTGTGTCTTGTCTTCTTTCTTAAACGTGGTGTTGATTTTCTGGACCATATGTGGTTGCAGAGAAATGTGATTTGTTTATTGGAGATTGGATACCGGACACTTCAGGTCCGTTTTACACCAACCAGAGTTGCCTTGCGATAGAAGGTCATCAGAACTGTATGAAAAATGGAAGATCCGATTCAGGATATCTCTACTGGAGGTGGAATCCGAGGGACTGTGAGCTACCCAGGTTCAGTGCAGACAAGTTTCTTCATCTTATGAGGAATAAATCTTGGGGTTTCATTGGCGATTCCATATCTCGAAACCATGTTCAGTCATTGTTTTGCATTCTCTCTCAGGTTTGTGTTTAAGCTCGAAGGAAAATTGTCGATGGCCTAACCATTTTATAACTCCAACTCTCCTTTAAGATTTTACATTCCCTTTCTGCTACTTTTTCACTTTTGTGTAATAGAATAAAGGTTAAATAGTTGGAGTAGAAGCTAAGTCTCATTTGACTAGAATCATGGTTAACATCTTAGTTTGTGCATTTGACTTTGCAAATCCTAAATGGCAAACCTGTGGTCTGGGTTGTTTATAGAGTTCAGAGAGCAGATAGGTCCACACCTCTCCATATTACTACATAGGCACTTATCCAATATATTAGGGACAAGGTTCTTAGAGGTTAATGTTTGGTGTATGTAAGAGAACTCTGTGACTTGGTTTTGGTTTGCAAAATGTTATATCAGAAGGAGAGTTGTCACTAGATAATCATTTTTGGTAGAATTGTGGAGTACAGCTGCCAAGTCCCTTTCCCGGTTGGTTTAACCACAAGTGAAGGATTCTACTGTCGTTTTGTGAGAAATGATAAAGAGTAGTTTGATCTAAGCAATTCCAGGCATCAACAAATAGGTTTTCTTTTCTTGGACCTTTTCTGTTTCAATTATCTTTTATTGCCTTGAAATTTCTATGGTGCCCGTACACTTCATTAAGCCTGGAAGGGTGACACTCATTGGCCTACCTACACGTTTCACATTTTGGTTTAGCTGTTTGTAGTTGTATCTATTGTACTTTGAAGCATTATATTCTCTGATCATTCATAAGAGTGACCCTACAAACACTCTGTGACCAATTTGTTTTGGTTATTATGTCCCACAGGTGGAACCAGGTATAGAGGTATATCATGATGAGGAATACAGATCCAAAATATGGCACTTTCCATCTCATAATTTTACTTTATCAGTGATCTGGACCCCCTTCCTCCTCAAAGCTGAAGTCTTTGAGGACATGAATGGAGTTGCTTCTTCAGAAATTCAGCTTCATCTGGATGAACTTGATGAGAAATGGACAGAACAATATAAGAAATTTGATTATGCAGTAATTGCTGGTGGGAAATGGTTTCTGAAAACTGCAATATACCATGAGAATAACACTGTTACCGGCTGCCATTACTGCCCAGGGAAGAACTTCACTGAACTAGGATTCGACTATGCATATCGCAAAGCACTGCAAATGATTCTTCAGTTCATTGTTAACTCTGGGCACAAAGCTTCTGTCTTTATCAGAACATCTACACCAGACCATTTTGAGAATGGAGAATGGTTTAGTGGAGGGACTTGCAATAGAACAGTACCCTTCAAAGAAGGGGAGGTAGATATGACCGCCGTGGATAGAATGATGAGAGATATTGAATTGGAAGAATTTGAGAAGGCAACTACATTAGGATCCAAAAATGGGGTCATCTTAAATCTTCTGGATACAACTAGATTGTCTTTGTTGAGACCAGATGGGCACCCTGGACCTTACAGGAACTTCCAGCCATTTGCAGAAGACAAGAATGCTAAAGTTCAGAATGATTGTTTACACTGGTGCTTGCCAGGGCCAATAGACTCTTGGAATGATTTGATAATGGAGATGATACTACATGGTGGTACACATAGGTGACATAATTTTTTGGAGTCTCAGTTTTCAATGATATTGCAAGCGCTAGCCCGACTGCTGTTCGATTTAAGCTGTACTGGCATGTAGTTGAATAAACCGACTCAATTACCACTTCCGTCACTCATGGATTGAATGGGCTGAAGAAAGGATCAATTTCTGCCGAATGCCTACTCATTCAAATCTTGTTTTCACATTTGTATAGAGAGAATGAAATCAAATGTATTATATATTCTATGTCCCTTTACCTTAATTATCTACTTTGATTCAAGGTTCTTCTTCATGGTTAGTCATTTAATCATGGAATTAAAACTCCAATCAAAGCAATCACAAAGCAATCACCCTTTCTAACCGCAAAACCATGCACTTGGGAGAAAAATTACCGTGGGTAATTCTTCACCAGATATGTTCCATGAAATTTTTTAAAATCAAAATACGAAATTACAATCATATAGCCCCTAAATGTAACACACAAGCATGCCTCTGGCAGTAGGAAAGTTCATAACACAAGATGGGAACCACCATTCCAAAAGTTTCTTCTTGCAAATATATATATACGCGCGCCACAACGTCAGGAGATATTAAGTTGTTATCCCAATAAGGATGGCAAGAACAACACATTAAGCCACTCTAGTTTAGAGTCCTAAATTGGAACATTTTCAAGAAACCACATTCAAACAAAGTCCGCTTTATTCATGTCACATTGTATTTAAACACTTTGCATCAAAGAGAAGATAGGAATTAATTTATTAGAATATGCGAAGATAAGTACATAGCTGCAGATCAAGTTGCTCCAATTATTGAACTAAGAAATTATGTCTGAAACTGCAGCTTAAATGAACATTCTAAAAACACACTCAACAACAGCACTCCACTCCCTCAGAAAACAAAAGCTTACAAATTGAAAAGCAATTCCTCATCTTTTGCACTCTACTTAGTTGATGCTTGTTGATCTGGCTTCCTTTGCCCAGGTTTAGAAAAAGGTAGCTGCACATTTAGAATTTGCTACAAGGTATAAAGATTGGGTACAATATAGGAACTTGTACATATATTCTAAAAATATTCAAACCCACGAGAGAAATAAAAAGAATCATGCACAGCAGGGCGAGAAGAGAATAGTTGCCATTTGAATCAAGTTTTAGGCTAAAGTCCAAAGGTACTGCTTGATCCAATGTTGAATATTTAGTTACTCAACAAGGGAGGCATGCATTTTAAACTCTAAAACCAAGTGAGTTTAAAGATAAGTAATGGAACAAAGTAGCAGAACACGCAACAGAAAGTCCATAAAAAGCTCATTGTTTCCAGGCTAACGATGACCATAAAGTATTTAAATCTCTGACAAAAGAAAAATCTTTCTAAAGTTTGTTCTGCAAGTCGCAACAGATTTTCGAGCTAATATCAACCAATATAATTCAATCACAGAAAGCAGCATCGCCCAGTTCAACAAACCCCGTAAGGCACAAAAGTTAATGCTTAGAATCCAACGGAAACAGTTGAGGATTGGCTAACCTTTGCTAGATTTAGTCAAAAATCAGATCTAAACAAGCCTAGGGTTTCGAAATTAAAAGGAAAAGGGGGGAAAAAAAAAAGCGACATTACATCCTCGACGAAAAGATAGTTGGCGACAACCACAGCGGCGGCGATCCCGCCGAGTATAGCCGTAGGTCCAGTTAACAGACTCCACTTCCGGTGTATCATCTCTCCCCTCCGGCGACGATCTTGGCTCTGCTTTCACAACCCAATCACACACAATACTATCCAAACCCAATACCCTCTGATCAAGAACTTTCTTATTTTATCGTTATTTTAGTTGATTTTGTCTTCTCTTGGACTGGGCTGATGGTTGGTAACTGTGTCCTTTTATTTTGGGCTTCAAAGTTGGACGTACGGAATATTTAAATTTTTATTAAAAATGATTAAGTTATTTTAATTTATTGACAGACTTTAATTTATTAATTATAATAAGACACCCGTTATATATTGAAAAAGTATATCTGATTGTAATTTAGGTTTAATATATAAATGATAATCATATTAAATTATTAATAGCAGAAAACATATTTTTAAACATAAAAGTTGTATTTAGATGTAGTTACTATGTTTAAAAATAATATTTTATTAGTTGAGTATATAAATATAAAAATTATTAAATTTAAATTATATTTGTTTTTAAAATCAAATTTAAAGTAAAAATAAAACAAATAATTTTAATTATATTACCCTAATTTTATTAATAATTAATATAAAAATGGTTAATTTTTTATTAGAAAAACACAAAAACGAAAAAATTCACAACCAATCAATTTCAATCATTAGATTTTAGATTGAGATAATGGTCTTTATACTGCCGCGTGTACATGTAGAAGAGACCAATCACAATCCTCATTCGAACAGACGAACTAACCCTACTGAAACAGCACCTAATTCCTCTCTCTCTCGGTTAGCTACAGCAACGCAACAGCTACAGTCAAAGCATTACTCAGGGTAAAGGCCAAAGCTTCAATGGCAGAAAAACAGAGCCATATGACCCATGTCGCAATTCTAACGCATCCTGCAATGGGTCACCTCATCCCATTCGCCGAGTTAACGAAGCGTCTCGTTGATCAACATAACATATCCATCACTTTCATTGTTCCAACAATCTCTCCTCCTTCAAAGGCTCACAAATCTGTTGTTGAATCGCTCGGTGGCTCAGTGAACTCCATATTTCTTCCTCCGGTTTCACTACACGACGTGCCTAAAGATGCCAAAGTAGAAACCATAGCTTCACTCTCAGTGTTGAGGTCACTTCCATCACTTCGAGAGATCATGAGGTCTTTGAGTGAAAGCTCAAAGTTGGTGGCTTTGGTTGTTGATATTTTCTGCACCGACGCTTTTGACGTTGCTCGAGAGTTCAACGTTTCTCCGTATATTTTTTTCCCTTCTAATGCTATGACTTTGTCTCTGTTTCTTTATCTTCCAGAGCTTGACGAGAAGGTTTCATGCGAGTATAGAGAGCTTGAAGAAACCGTGAAAATTCCCGGGTCTGTCGCCATTCAGGGAAAAGACTTGCTCGACCCGATTCAAGACCGAAAGAATGAAGCTTACAAGTGTGTTCTCCATCAAGCAAAGAGGTATAGACTTGCAGAGGGAATTATAGTGAATAGCTTCCTGGACTTGGAAGGTGGGGCTTTAAGCGCTTTCCGAGAAGATCCCGGTAAGCCTCCGGTTTACCTGATTGGACCGCTTGTGAATTTGGGTTCAGATAGTGATGAATCAGAGTGCTTGAGGTGGCTGCATGATCAGCCACATGGCTCCGTCGTGTACGTTTCATTTGGGAGCGCCGGAATTCTCTCGTATCATCAGATGACTGAACTGGCTTTAGGTCTAGAGATGAGTGAGCAAAGGTTTCTATGGGTGGTAAGGGCCACAAATGATGAAGACCCTTTTGATAATTTGCCCAAAGGGTTCTTAGATAGAACCAGAGGGCGTGGTTTGGTGGTGCCATCTTGGGCACCTCAGGGACAAGTGTTGCGTCATGGTTCAACCGGAGGGTTCGTAACTCACTGCGGTTGGAACTCGACCCTTGAAAGTATGGTGAACGGAGTGCCCTTAGTCGCTTGGCCACTTTACGCTGAGCAGAAAATGAACGCGGTTCTGCTAACCCAGGAGATCAAAGTGGCACTGAGTCTTAAGGTCAGCGAAAATGGCCTAATTGGAAGTGAAGAAATTGCCAAGGTTGTGAAGGATTTAATGGAAGGCGAAGAGGGCAGATTGGTCCGTAACAGAATGAAGGAACTAAAAGATTCAGCAACGAAAGTTCTTAGCAGAGATGGGTCTTCTACGAAGGCCCTCTCTGAGTTGGTCATGAGGTGGAAAAACCAATCATTCACCTAGGAATCAGGGCTTTTGTCATCTCTGTCTTCTTTTCTTTTTGCTGGTATTTTACTGTCTTGACGTTCTTTTTCTTGTAATAATCCTGCCGATGGTTTTAATTTTAACATGTGAATGGCAAAAGGTACTAATTGAGTATTAACCTTTTTTTAAATTATTATAATTATATTTTACTCAAATTTTGATTAAAATAAATTTAAATTTTGTTCATTTTCTTCACTAATTCTACCTATTTTGAATTTTTTTTATAATACTAGTGTTTAGAATTTTAATCTTGTTTTCATGTAATTCCAATTCACTTATCACTACAACAGTTTTGTTGCAACCCAAGTCAACAAAAGGTAATAAGGAAATTGAATTGAGCAAATATGAAATCAAAGTGGGTAATATGATTCAATCTCCATTACATACGCACCAATGATCACATCCCTTTAATTAACTTATCTCCACCAAACCAATAGGGGTTTAGTGATCCAGAAAATTAGTGGCGTTCCACACGAGGACACATGCATTTAGGTAATTGGGTCCCGATACACACTCTTTTTTCTACTTTCTTCTCTAAAAGTTGGAACTTGACCTGAAAATTACTCATAACTTATCTCCACCAAACCAATTGGGTGATCCACATACTTAGTAGCGTTCCACAAGAGGGCACTCGTATTTAGGTCCCGATACACACTCCTCTTTCTACTTTCTTCTCTAAAAGTTGGCACTTGACCTGAAAATTAGTTATGAAATGCCTCGAGTGGAGGCTTGATCGTGGAATCGAACTGTATAATCCTAGACAGATACATGTTATGTGCGTAGAGAAGAGTTGGGTGCACGCGTCATTCAGGCTCAATTTAAGGCGCTGAAATTTATTGAAATAATAAGTATTTATTTTTAATATCTATTTATATATTTGAGATTGTAGTTTAATAAATATTAAAAATAGATATTTGATAATCGTGATTATAGTTATATTTGTTGAAAAGAGATAAAATGATTAAAAAAATCTATTGATTTAATAAACTATTAATTGTTGTATAAATAATTAAAAAATAGTATTAGTTATATAAATTTAAAATTATAAATAATAAAATATAAATATAAATAAAAATAAATAAATAAAATATTTCATAACAAATATATTATCAATCATATAAATTTAAAATTATAAATAATAAAATATTAAATTAAAATAAGAAAATATTAATAAAATAAATTTAGTAAATTAAATATTTCATAAAAATATATTATTAATCATATAAATTCAAATTATAAATATTAAAATATTAAATTAAAATAAGAAAAATATAAATAAAATAAATTTAGTTACTTTCTATTAGTTGAAGATACGGTGGAAAATAATAATTATTATAAGGTTATTAATGGAAAGTAGAATTTTTGCCACATAAGTACTTTCCTACCGCAATCTTCTTTCTACTTATCGATTTCTGCGGTGACATCGCACTTTCATCTAACCTCTGGTTATTCGCCCGCAAATTCAAGCATATGACTGCATTTAGAAATTGAGGTAGATAAGTACTTATCCTCGTTACACCGCAGTTTCAAACGCAACCTAAATAAAAATAAGACTACGAATTACTAGATCTCTCAATTTATTTAAATTTAAATAAAAACTTTAAATTTAACAAATTAAATATAAATTACACTACCAAATAAATTAAATTGAATCCCAAAAAGTTTCATGCGCATATAAAAAGATAAAAAGAGCATGTCCTTGTCGTTGCAATTCTCAGCTACCATGCATTCTTGACGTCCTGGTTATGTCCATGCATTGAATTTATAGCCGATTTCTTTGAAATTTTCCAAAGATAATATACTATTATATGTTAAGATGATTGCTAAAAACTATGAATCGAGATGGATTATTCGTCTCCTAAGTCGTAATAGTCTAGATGTGATGGCGATTGATCGCTCCTCCTACTTTCTAACCACACAACTTTGCAGATGTGGACATTACGACGATCAGCTCTATAATGCTGTTTTCTCGACCCAAATTTTTTGTGCCACCTATCATCTGCCAATTTTGTGCCCATTCATCTTAGCCATTTATTTATAAAAAATTGGCATATGATAGGTGGCACAAAGGATCAAGTTTCTTGTTTTTTTCGTTACTATATATTATATTATTGAATTATTTTTTAAAAACTATCAAATATTATTTAATTAATATACCTTGCCTCTTCTCTATTATCTAGTTGCCTTTAAAAATCCCATTTATGTTAGAATAATTATTTTGTAGACATGCATAAATTAGTAATTTGTCCCGATTAACCTAGTTGCCAAAATATTGTGTTTATGTGTTTGGGCTAGCTGATAATAGGTGGGCTAGGCCCATCATTAAC
>JANZXP010000004.1:3139332-3160233 GCA_027576715.1 Erythroxylum flavicans
CTAATAATATATTTTTTAATTATTTATACAACAATTAATAGTTTATTAAATCAATTGGCTTTTTAGTCATTTTATCTCTTTTCAACAACCGCAGCCGCACTTACCAAACACCTATTTTCACGTTTTAACAGTTACCAAAATAGCAATCCTAAACACATAAGTACTTATTGAGCATAATTACTTATCATTTTAGCAGGTTGTCAACCGCCACCGCCCCTCGAACCAAGCCTAAGTTAATTCAATTAAGTTCGTAACATCCGGAGCTTGCGTATGCTTTGCATGCGTGAAGGATGAACTTCTAAGATCTTTATTATTATTTAGCTACCCTTAGCGAGATCAGGCTCGCAATAAGGAAAGTTCGACAGCAACCAAAGTACTCTCAAATAAACCTTCATTTTAATCTTCTAAAAATAGGTACATCTATGTGTCTCAATGGCGTTCAAGAGCTTAAACTAGTACAACTTAGTGCACATTGGGTCTATCTCTATTAGATCAGTTAAAGTTCCATGACTTGGTGGTAACATGGGACTGAGAAATTCTTGGTATGAAAAACCTTACTGTCATTCCCGTAATAACTAAGAATATATACAGTATAAAGAAGAGTTTGAGTTTAGCTAAACTAGGAAACTACTTCCTAACCTAGAGCCTATTATAACTATTAGCCATATATACAGAAGACACCGACTATTACAAATATGTACAGCATTTCAATATCTTCCTGTACTCTGCATCAAGTTGGAGCATGTAAATTACAAATGCCCAACTTGCAAGTGAGATACATGAATTGTTATTGACCTAATGCTTTTCTGAAGATATCGGTTAGTTGCTCCAAAGAATGAACATAAGAGGCAGTGATCTTACCTGCCTTCAATTTGTCATGAGCGAAATGACAGTCAATTTCAATATGTTTCGTAAGTTCATGAAATACTGGATTAAACGCAATATAGAGAGCCACTTTTTTGTCACATAGCAAATGCACGAGCCATGAATGGGCTACCCCAAGAGCTAAAAGTAGTGCCTTAAGCTAGGTGAGTTCACATGTAGTGGTATTCATAGAACAATACTTAGCTTCAGCTAAGAAGTGGGAGATAGTTTGTTATTCCAGAAGATGGTTGAATGACTAAGTAGAACAAAGTAGTCAGTCAAGGACCATCGACTCAATGCCCAATTAGAGTCCTAATAACCATACAACTGTAAGTTATTGTCAACTCGTAGGAGAATATTTATCCAGGATTGCTCTTAATATAACATAGAACAAGTAGGGCTAATTCCAATGATCATAGCGTGGAATATGCACAAATTGAGCCAAGATATGTACACAGTAGCTAAGCTCAGGCCATGTGATAGTCAAATAGATTAATCAACCAACTAGTCGATGATACGGTGTCAGGTCAGTTATTAACAGACCAGAGGTAAGAACCAAGAAATGATTTTTCTAAATTTGAAAACTAGCAATTTTGGCACCAAAAAGTCTTGCTGCAGTAACAATATCAAAAGCATATTTATATTGACGGAGAAAAATTCCATCAGAATTTTGCGCAAATTTGATGTTAAGAAAATATTTCAATTTACCAAGATCCTTCATATAGAAATAGCTGTTAAGGAAGACTTTAAGATCACGAACATCATTAGGATTACTGCCTGCAATGACAAAATCATCAATATATACCAGGATATATAAACTATCACCTCCTTGATGCATGGTAAAAAGAGAGAAGCCAACATAAGTTTGAAAGAAACCATAGTTAAGAAAAGAAGTAGTCAACTTTGCAAACCAATTACGAGGCGCTTGACGGAGACTATATAAAGATTTCCAAAGACGACTAACTTTTTCAGGAGAAGAAGTAGCAAACCCAGACAATAACCTCATATACACTTTTTCATCAAGATCACCATGTAAGAAGGCATTGTGAATATCCACCTGATGCAGTTCCCAATTTAACAATAATAGCAAGAAGTGTGCAAACACTAACCATCTTAGCAACAGGAGTAAAAGTCTCATCATAATCAATGCCTTTAACTTAAAGATTGCATAAAACAACTAAACGAGCGTTATAAAGTTCAATAGAGCCATCAGAATAACCACATACACCTAATAACGGTTTTGTCAGTAGGCAAATCCTCAATCGTCCAGGTACCATTTCGTTTAAGAGCATCAATCTCCTAACACATGGCCTTACGCCATCGAGGGTCACGCATAGAATTAGAGTAAGTAGTGGGCTCCATCTCTACAGAAATAGCTACTAGAAAAGCGAGATGTGGAGAAAATTTATCATAATTCACATAATAAGCGTTGGGATAAGGAGTACTTAAGGATGTTGAAGGAGGAGAGAGTAGGGGTTCTAATTGTTGTACAGTGTTAGTGTAAACATAATCATGCAAACAAATATAGGCTTTCTTGGCATGATGACCATGACCCAATGTTTCACCTGTACTAAACCCAGAAGTATCATTTGATAAAGCAAACACACGTAAGAGGGGTGTGAATTTTGTGTAACTTAAAAAGAATTTGCAACTTACTTTCAGTTTAAAAGGAAATGACAGGAGCCAAGCTATAATTAAAATAGTAGGAGCCTATTATGCAATAGGATCCTATATAAACGAAAGAAGCTTATTAAATGATAAAAATCTTGTTAAACGACAAGAGCTTGCTACATGAAAAGTTTTGTTCAATACAATTTAAAATAGAGGGAACCTGTTAAGGCTGAAAAGAACCTATTGCAACTTGAAAATAAAAGGAGTCTGCTATAAAGTAAAGTAGCCTTTTGTTGAAATAAACACACATATAATATAATGCAAAAATTTAAAAGTTAAGAGAAGAGAGAGAAGGGTGCAATCAATTTATATTGGTTCGATTTATAACCCAAGCCTACATCCAATCCTCAAGTATCTAACTTGATTGTTTCAATATAAAAACTAAGTAGTAATTTAATGAGCCTCTTCAAGCTCGCAGGTAGATATTTTTCAAGATTCTCTAACCTTCTATACTCGAAGTGTATACAAGCTTCTAAAAGCTCACAAAAGAATAAAATGTAAAATCAAAAATAAGTTATCAAATAAAAATATCTCTTTTGATAGAGTGATTTCACGCTCTAAAGAACAATAAGAATGATATGACTCTCAAGAATATAGATGTTGCTCAAGTGTTTCAAAAGTCTTTATATGTTCATTTCTTCATAAGTGTTATTGTTTTTCTTTAAATAATCAATTCTTTCAACTAACTATTGTTTCATCTTAATTCTGAGTTGACTTTGGATTTTCAATATCGTCTCTCCTGGAATAAAAATTTTCGGAGCTAAATGTTTGAAATGGTAAGATCCTCCTAGATGTTAATAAGGAAAGTTTACTAATAAGTTTCAAATAAGCTCCAAAGTAATTTGCCTATGATTTTATTTTCTTTAAAAAATACCGTTGTCTATATCAGGAAATAAATCTAATTTAAAATTTGAAATATTATATAGTTATATATTTGCACTATGAGTAAATCATTCTCCTTTCTCTTAATAAATAAGGTTTTATCAAACTTTTCCTCTTTCAAAGCTATTCTCAAGTAGAAAATCACTGAACCTCTCATACCATGCTTGAGGAGCCTACTGTAAACCATACAGAGCTTTGGTTAACTTCATCATGTAATCTGGATGGTAAATAATTCTTCGTTAATGTAACCATTTAAGAATGCAACTTTAACATCCATTTAGAACAACTTAAAGTTTCTTTAGCATATAAAGGAAAGTAAAATTCTAATTGATTTCAATCTAGCAACAGGTGCAAAAATTTCATTAAAATTAATACCTTCCTGTTAATTGTAACCTTAAGCTATAAGTCTAACTTTGTTTCTTACCACCTTACCATTTTTGTCAAGTTTGTTTCGAAATACCCACTAAGTCCTAATGATTGACTTGTTTTGAGGATGAGGTACTAGATTCCATACTTTTTTTTTTCAAATTGTTTTAGTTCGTCTTTTATGGAAAAAACTCAGTTTTCATTAGTAAGGATCTCTTCAACGGTCTTTGATTCTATTTGTGAGATGAGAGCAATAAAGTTATTCTTGAACGATGATCTTATTCTTAGACTTTTTGAGGGATCTCTTGAAATATATTAATTTAAATCAAGAGGTCTCCATTCTCTTGATGTTTTTCATTACATAGGCTCCTACTGAGAAGAAGGAGTCTACTTTATTCTAGCTTCAGAGGGGCCTTCTTGATTTTGTAATCCTGAAGGTATTATACGTGTAGTTTGATTCTCTGATGTATTTTTAGTTACCAATGGATGCTTTTCATCATCTGAGTCAGTTGTTTTTGTCGAAGGTAGTGTTTCATCAAATACCATATATATCGATTCTTCTATCTTCTTTGTTCTTTTCTTATATACTCTGAATCCTTTACTAGTGATACTGTATTCCAAAAAAATAGCTTCATCTGATCTTGCATCAAACTTTCCAAGGTTGTTATTTTTGTTTTCTAAAATGAAAAATTAGCAGCCAAATGCTCGAAAGTAAGCAAGATTTGGTTTTCTTCCTTTCCACAGCTCATAAGGGATCTTTTTTAGAATAGGTCTTATGAGACACCTATTGAGTACATAACAAGCGGTTGACACAGGTTCTGCTCAGTAACCATGGGGTAGGCCACTTTCGTATAGCATTGTTCTAGCCATATCTACCAGAGTCCTGTTCTTTCTATCAACAACTCCATTTTGCTAAGTCCTTAGGCATGAGAAGTTGTGAGTTTTAACATTTTCGTAACAGAAGTCTTCAAATTTTCTATTATCAAATTCTCCTCCATGATCGCTTCAAATTGATTAATGTAGTACCCTTTTTCAGTCTAAATTTTCCTGTAAAACTTCTCAAAGACTTCAAAAGTATCATTTTTATTTGACCCTGTAAATATGGGAAAATCATCTACTATAGCAAAACTATAGTGTTTGCCACTAAAACTTTGAGTCCTAGTAGGACAAAATAAATTCATGTGCATGAGTTCAAGTGGTTGGTTAGTAGTCACAATATTTTTAGTAGGGAAGCTACTTCTGATTTGTTTTCCTTTTAAACAAGCTTTACAAACCTAATTGCTCTCAAATTTCAAACTCGACAGTCCACTTACTAACTCATTTTTGGGCAATTTTGATAAAATGCTCATGCTAGCATATTCAAATCTTCTATGCTAGAAAAGTGAATCCTTTTCTATTGAGACAAAACACTTGTCACCTTAAGAAGATATATCTTCCAATTGAGCATAGTATATGTTCTGATTTCTAGGAGTAACAAATACAATATTATTATTAAGATTGTCAATTATTTCATAATGTGATGTATAGAAAGTAACTCTGTAACCTTTATCACATAATTGACTTACGCTAGGCAAGTCACGTTTCAATCCATCAACAAAAGGAACATTATCAACAAAATTAAAGTTAGAATCACCAATTTTACCAATTCCAGTGACCTTGTCTTGTTTTTATCGGCAAAGAAAACATTACATTCATCTTTCCTTTCAATATAGTTGAAATGCAATATTTTACCTATTTGTGTCTCATACAGCCACTATCAAGTATCCATTGATTTTTCTTTGCCTCTGTTTTGAAGCATATCTGCAAAATGTGTTATCTCATTTTAGGTACCCAAATCTTTCTGGGTCTTTTCACGTTAGTAGTTTGACCTTTTAGTCTCCAAACATATGTTTAAGATGTTCTTTTCATTTTCTGAAAGTAATAAAGTGACTAATATGACTATGTCTACTACAATAATCGCACAAAACAGATGAATGATAGTTATAATTTTTTCCACTTACCAGGTTCCTACTGTTTCGGCTATAATTACTGCTAGATTTAACAAAGAATTTTTGTATAACCTGAAATTGTTATTTTCATTATATCCTATTTCAACCTTATTAAAAACACATTTACCAATTCTAAAAAAACAACACATTTACCACTCCCAAGTAATGCATTAAGATTGTCTCTTCATTAACAAAATTAGCAAGATCTTTTTCAAGAGAAAAAATTTTCTTAGCATATTTTTATTTTTTGAGTTTTAAAGCAGTAACTGTCTCTTCTAATTTTTTTATTTTAGCATAGTCATTTTCATGTAATGAGTTTTCTAACTAAATTATTTTTTATTCGAAATATTCTCTTTCAAAAACTGTTTGTTTATTATCATTTTTAAGAGAAGTGACTTTAGACAACAAATCTTTGTTTTTCGATTATAATAGTTTAATCTTATTCGTTAAATATTCATCATTATTTTTTTGACTTTTTACCTTTTTGAAATACTGCACTGTAAATTTTTTGTACTGATCATATAAGTCATGATATACATCTTTCAATTCATCAATTTCAACATCAGGGTCAGAATAATATACCACAGTATCTCCTGATTCGGACATAAAACAAACATTGATGACTTCCTCAGGCTCTTCTTCTTCAAAGTTATCAAAATCCTCATCTGACCAAACTGCAGTCGTAGCATGCTTTTTGGGTTTTCTATTCTGTCTTTTTCTTTTAAAGAAGGGACATTCTGGTCTTATGTGTCCACGCTTCTTGCAGTGATATCATATGATTTGATTATTTTGTGTATTGTTATTGCCGCTACTGCCTTTTGATAGGAACCTGTTGTTTCCAATTTTCTTGTTTCCTTCCCTATTCTTCATGATATTTTTTTTGTAGACGCGAGCATATTTTCTTACCATGAAGTTGAATTCATCATCTCCATCTATTTTCAACTCAATATCAATTAATTAATTAATGGAATTGATTTGTCAATTGCTTTTAGTGCCATTCCTCTTCTGTATGAGGATCCTTCATCTTGCCTAAGCTCGGCTTCATGAATCATTAAGTTTTCTTTTAACTAGTCAAGTGAGATTGGATCGAGATCTTTTGCGATTTCCAGAGCTGTCACTTTTGGTCTCCATTCCTTTGGTAATGATCTTAGAATTTTTATTACCAGCTCGTCATTTGCATATATCTTGCTCAAGGCTTTTAAGGCAGTGATGACATTGTCAAAAAATCCAAAGAATTCGCCTACTGTTTCTCTGTATTTTACGCAAATAGTATCGTATTGATGCACTAAAAAACTTATTATGTGTTTCTTTACTTCATTCGTTCCTTCAAAAGTAATCTGAATAAAGTGATTTCACTTTCTAAGAAATGATAGGTGTAGATTGCATTGTATTTTTATAGGTAATTTGATATATGATTAGTGGTTAAGTTGATTGTTTAGTGTGTGTTTAGCTTAAGAATTGTGTTAGTTCATAAAAATTTGTGTTTTAAGTGTTCTTTGGGTGAGAACATGTTTTTGTGCTTCAATTATATATATATGAGCTGTCGTGATGAATTTATTAGTGTTTCATAGCATTCGGAAGAGTTTCAGAGGAGAACCGAACCAAAACACAAGGCCACGATTGTAGGGACCTACCACAATCATGACAGAAGCACTAACATAGGGCCACAATCATGACAGAAGTTCAAGCATAGGGCCACGATCGTAGGGGATCTACTATGATTGTGACAGAGAGCAGATTTTAGTGCAGGATCGTGGCCTGCGTGTAGACAGACACGAAAACACTTTTGGATTTAAGTTTTTGAGGGACATTTCAGACATTTCGGATCCCAGAAAGACATTAGGGTTACCTTAATTGGTAAAGAATTTAAAAGATTATGATATAACCCTAAAAGAGAGTCTACATTTTGCCTACATTTGGAAACTGAAAAGAGAGAGAGACAGAAGAGAGAGAGAGAGAGAAGAAGAGGGTGGGTTTCGATGTCGAAGATTCCCGAAATAAGTGATCTCCTGATGCCGTTGCTTTCCCGAATCATCCAACCTGAGTTTCATTTCCTTAACTTTTATCTTTTTATTCATTTAATGTGTAAGGTTGAGATGGGTTGTATGGATATAGATTTTGAGTTGTTCATGATGTTCTAACTTTTACTTTAGGATTTTGCTTATTTTTAATGTTAATCTATTTGAATTATGTTTACTTGATTTGGGTGTTGTGATTGATTAATGTATTTGCATGTTTCTATAACAAACCGAGAGGGAGAACCAAATAAAAATGCTTAGATTGGATTAACGACAGTTAGGTGATCTAATTGACCACTTAATTAATCTAGTCGGTAATTTTATAAAGAGAGATCCTATGTGAGACCCAATTGTTTATTAGAGAGCTTTAGAACTAATAAGAATTGAGGGTAATTTGTGAATTAAGA
Organism: Erythroxylum flavicans; assembly: GCA_027576715.1. Lineage (NCBI taxonomy): Eukaryota > Viridiplantae > Streptophyta > Magnoliopsida > Malpighiales > Erythroxylaceae > Erythroxylum > Erythroxylum flavicans. The sequence goes on from JANZXP010000004.1 coordinate 3,147,529, forward strand.
GATTGCAAGTCCATAATTCGATTAGGGTTTACAATTTAGGGAGTGATTCTAACTCGAGAGAGAGTAATCAACCATACAATTATCTAGAACCGACACCCCATAAACACATAAAAGGCTACATTAGCATTAACGACAGGTGAAATCCCCTCTTTCATAACTTAACTAATTCTCTTAATGGATTTCCAATGTTACATTTTTCAATTATTGGTAGTTTGTTTAATTTAGTTTACTTTTCAATTCAATATTCGAATTTAAGTCTTAAACAAATCGTAACCTAAATTAAGTAGTGCCTAAGCACAATCTCTGTGGGACAATACCCGTATACTTATGGGTTTCAACATAAAACATGTAATTGGTTTTGCAATCAGCAAGATACAATAAGAATGATATGACTTTTAAGAATATAGATGCTGCTCAAGTGTCTCAAAAGTCTATGTATGTTCGTTTCTTCACAAGTGTTGTTGCTCTTCTCTAAATAGCCAATTTCTTCAACTAGCTGGTGCTTCGTCTTAATTCTGAGTTGACTTTGGATTTTCAATATCATCTTGACTGCAACAAAAATTTTCGGAGCTAATTGTTCGAAATGGTAAGATCCTTCCAGATGTTACTAATAAGGAAAGTTTACTAATAAGGTTCCTATAAGAAAGGAAGTAATTTTCTATGATTTTATTTCCTTTTTTTAAAATATCATTTTCTATACAAGGAAATAATTCCAATTTTAATTTTGAAATATTATATAGTTATCATCAAAATCGTTAAAAATAGACCTTGAACTAACATCATTAACACTAGTACTTATATCGATAGTCAAGAGTTGGAAAATCACTCCCCCTCAAGGATTTAAAGCCAAATCAGACTCATAGGTTTCATTCCCATGGTTTGCATTGGCTATTTAAGTGTAGATGACACCATGGGTGATTGAACACAAAGGGAAGGCAGAGTAAATTTCCAATAATCAAAAGTACGAAGCGAAGTAGTAAGATATATATCATTAACAATAGAAGAGGGGGTTGTGGGTTGAGCATCATTATCAAAAGAAGGAAAGCTATTTCGACAAGTTTGATGTCGCGAGAGACAAAATGTTGCCCAGTTTTAAGATCATAAACTTTCCAGACCCCAAGAACAAACATTTCTTACTTCATGCTTCAAATTTATTTTTGTCCCTAAACTTGTAATGTGCATAACATAGACACCTAAAAACCCGTATATGATCATAAGATGGGGGCTAATGATAAAAAGGCCTGTATTAATGAGAAGGTTGTTACATGTTCTTTTGGAATGATTTTTCATAGAAATTTTGCCTATCTTCACCTAAAATGCTTTGTCTTCTATATTTAGAATCTCACTTATACATGAATGCATGACAATTTCCTTTTGCTTAAGGCCTGGAGGATGATGGATAAGAATGTTATTTTTTATTTTAAAAGATAAAACATGATTATGTGATGATTTAGGTATAGGCTCATCATTTGAATTCTTACCCATCACATAGATAGTCTTGGCATTTGATGGTTTACTTTTACAAGTGAAACCAATTCTATGCCTATCATTATAGCTCTTTTAGGCTCCAAGCAAACTATTCAATTTGTTACCTCCTATAGTGAACTTAGATCATAATTCTTTAAGGAGATAGACATCCTTTAATTCACCATTCTCATACAACAAATCATCAACTTTACCATTAGCGACAAACTAAACTCTTTAATTATATTATTTTATGACTACCATATTTTAGTTTCTTATTCTCAATAATGCATTTATCTAAGAGTTTTTTATCCTCTTTATATTTAGATGATAATTTCTTTTCTTTCATACTTATGTCCTATAAACATTCAACTAAATCATTATATGAAAGGTCACCATTATAATCATTATTTTCATTATAATGATTTTAGAAAGAGAGTACCCCATCATTATTGGTCATAAAGCATATAATTGTCACTAAATTTTTGGATTACGGACACTTTGAACTAGTAGTGTCATCTTATATGGCCTTAAATGATTTCTTCTTCTTCTTTAATTATTTCTCTCACTTCTTCTTCAAGAACTTTCTGAATTTAATAGTGATGAGCTTTATATCATCCTCTTCACTATCACTTATAGAGGTTGCCTCATCATCAAATTTCTCATTCTTAAATATTTTGAAAACTATATTTCTTGTGAAAGCCACCTCCTCTTTGTACAATTCAATCATTCATGTCTCATAAGTCAGGAGTGATACATCTAGATCTTCTTATAACAAGGTGTTCAAATCTTAGCTTCTTATATGACTGTCACCTTTGCATTTCAAACCTTTGGTAAAAACTGAAGTAAATTTTTTTATTAATTCAAGATTAGGGTAATTCTTACTAAGATCTTTAAAAGTAATTGATGCACTAATGGCTCATTTTTCTCTGTTTGAAATAACTTATGTTGATGCTTTAATAAGCTCAATGTGCTCTCTTTAACTTGAGTAATATGCTAACATATGGTGTCAAGTATATGCCATATCTTACAAAAATTTCACATATAGACACCTATTGAATTTATTTCTACTAAGAACATATTACAAAATATGCATGACTTTGAAATTTAATGTAATTAGTCTTTTATCTTTGTTGCTCCACTCACCTCTATCCATTGGTACCATAATGTCCACTTAATCTACAACTATGGTTTTTATCGAAATATGAGGACCATTCTCTATAATTCCCTAAAGGTTAACAACTTTCGCTAAGAGAAAGTCTTTCATCTTATTTTTCCAATAAATGTATTGATCACCTTTAAAGAAAATATATCTACTTATACATTGACTATCTTGACTAAAAAGTGAGTTAAATTGTATTTGTAAAGATATTTGCTCAAATTTTGCTATAAATATAAATGCAATGAATAAGGCTTGCTTTGATACCAAGTATTTGTTACTGGATGGCACATAAAAGGGAGTAACTTATGTGTTTTCACTTTTTATCTTATTTCTAAACTAATAAAATAATCTCTTAGTCTAATAAATGATTATGTAAACTTCAATATAAAAAATTGTAAAAAATCCAAACAACTAAAAAGAGAGTAGGGATAGAGAGACAAAAAAGAGAGAGCAGGAGACAAAATTAATTTATAGTATTTAACTTATAAAAATTTTTAGCCTATGTAAACTTCTCAAGTTCTACTTAAGAATTCATTATCTTTTTCCTTAAGTGGGTTAAGAGTAACTATCTATACAACAATTTTTTATTACTAGTGAAAAAGAATCTTATAATTTTCTTGTTTTTTCATTAGTGAAGAATAACCCTAATATGAATCTTGTTTAAGGTCAAAAGGAACCATAAAAAAGTGTCTTCCAAGCAATTTTCCTTGATTACACTGAGTATACAATTCAAAAACTCCTTATCTTGATCACACTAATGACCAAAGTATTAATTATGCAACGTAAACATTCATTCTCTATACTTTTAAGGCTTTTAGAAACTATCTAGTACACCAGACATTACTCTTACAACTCATATGTTGTTTGTTTACAATTAAAATAACCTAAAATGATTGCTCAAAACAAAAACTAGCCATTAAAATAGCTTTTCATAGTAGCATTAGTTAATTATTTTACAAATTAGTTGACCAATGTATAAACCAATGCATCAATAAACTCGCAGTACAACTTTTTAGACTATATTGGTTTAAAATGTGATAGATTAGTTAACCACATACAAACATTGACTGACCAGTGTACTTGAAACACACATTTCTAAATTTTCTTAATTTTTCAATTTCGTTCAAAGATCAAAACACATTATTTTGATAAAAACTTGATCCAAATTCAATTCGAAAAATTTGTAAAAGTTTGTTTGAAACTTAAAAATTTTTGTTTAAATATTTAAATAAAATTTCTCTTAATTATAAGAGGATTTATACATTATACCCTATATGCAAATGATTAAGCCCTTATTTTTGTTGAAATGATCAAGATAAAATTATGAGAAGGATTAGAATGATTTGCTTAAATCATGCTTTAATTTTTCTTAGCTCTTAATTCTTCACTTAAATATTGACATGTTTCAAAATTTTCTAGTTTTTGGTTCTTAATTCAATTATAATATATTAAATAATAACAATATATTCTATTATCATCAAAACTCTACGTTAAGTCCTCACTTGGTCAACATTATCTCTTAATAAAGATGAAATCTATTAAATCCCTATTTAAGGAACTTAACATAACTAGAAAGGTTTTATCAGTAGCTTATAGTAACCTCACAAACAATTCTGATGAGCCTTACCTTAAATTAAAGTAGAAGTAAGTAATGTAAACACCAACAAAATTAATTTGGTTAAAAATTGGGATAATAGCTCCATATGCTCTCTTTGCTCATAACTATGTCCTTAATAAGAGTTCCATAATTAATTAGCTTAGATAAGGGGATAATAAATTCAAAAACTTCTATAATTCCATTCTCATTAGAAGAAACACAAAAATAAGTTATTCCCTTTCTAATGACTCAGCAGAATTCCTAATAGACTAAAAAGGGATTAAAAAGTTAGCTCTCAAGTTCTTTAAAAACTCCCTAGAAAGTGTGGGTACATCCTCTAATTTCTCTTTACTAATTAACTCCTTTATCAAGCATTCCGTTACTATGGATTAAGAGGATAATTACCAAACGTTTTACTGGATAAGATATAAAGGAAACTCTATCTAAAATTAGAGCCAATAAGGTGCTTGGCCTTGATGGTCTTAATGGTTACTTCCTTTTAGGAAATTTGTAACTTTGTAGGAGATTACCTAAGAAATTTAGCAAGACTTGTATTACTTGCTGCATCTATTGATTTTTTTCTAAAAGAAAATTACTCAAGAATTGAATAAGACTATTTTTGTCCTAAAAGCCCATTGCCCAATAAAACGTATGTAACTTTAGGTCATATCTCTTGATACAATATTGTTTATAAGATCATCTAAGATGCTTGGTCGATGATGTTTATTATTTTAAACCGCAAGTTCACAATATAGCTGTAATTGTCACTAGGCATGTATGGTTCAATCCCACAAGGAGTACATGTACTATTAATAACCTCTTTTCTACTATCTAACCAAAAAATATTATAATTTTTTAATTAAAAATAATTTATAATAAAATTCAACACGATAATAAATCAGGACAAAGATAACACAAATATTAATCCAATATAACTATTACCTAAGTAATGATCTCCCCAGGATCTCTTAAATATTAACCCTTTATCATGAAATTCAATTATTAATTATTGGACTGTGAAAATTTCTATGTTATGTTAATATCTTTTTCAAGAATATTAATAACTAATCATCAGTTAATTATCTAAAACCTCTTTCTAGTTAAAACCCCTAAAATTGCATTACTTGATTCTTAAATTTCACTATTAGGTTTGGCCTTAATCCAAAAGATTTATGTTGACTTATCTTTAAGTTTTCTTGCAACTCCTTCCTATTATGGTAGAACTATTTATACAAAAGGATTTCTCGATCTCAATAATATAAAATCATTCATTGAACTGATATCCTAGACATATTAATTCAAGAAAAAAGACATAATTGAATCATAATGAATCAATTAGCAAAATGCATTAAATAAAAGATCATATCACAATATCCATCCTAACTTAGGGTTTATCTCATTTACACACTAAATAACTTAGTTCATAAACATAGAAAATAAAACAACTTCAAAAGTTTAGAAGAATAATTAAAAAAAGGAATCCATCGATATATATCCCCTTTTTCTCTAATGTAATCCTTTTGAAATTGAGATGAAAATTTGTTCTTTCTCACATATTTGAAGTAATCTTCATGTTTTCATCTATGTTAGGTTCAAAAATATGTCTCAAATTTAAATTTGGTGGAAACTTCTGACGCCAATAGCTTCCGCTCTGTCTTCTTTTCATGTTTTCCTTTTATAGTGCAAAAATAAGAATTTTGGAATATACACGGCCAATCACACAATCTTATGAGTGATTATATATCTTAAAAACAGCTCAAATTGTGATTTTGCATATTTTCAGTTAATCACATATGTATGGGACACGATCATATATGTTACTTACACAAGTGTGTATCTTCACACGAGAAAAAATAACTTCTTTGAAGCTTTATACATTTGTAATTGTTTACATGATCCCTTATATGATTATATATGTCACTCACACAAGTGTGTACATCTTTACATGAGGGCATATCTCTAAAATAGCTCCAATTCTTTTATTTTCTACCCTAATTTCACCCTAATTCTTTGCCTTTTGATCCATGAAGGCAATTGAGACTTGAAGACATATAAAAACAAAGTAAGTACCAAAAACTATATAAAGCTCCAAAATAAGAAGCAAAACACACTAAAATTGGGTATAGAAACATAGTCCATTAAATGTTTAGCAATGCTTGTAGATATACTCAACAAAGTGTTGAAGAGTTTTATAAGGCCTTCTCAATAAGCCTTCATCCTAGGATGTAGCATTAGAGACAATATATTATTAGCCTAGGAACTTCCCTATAACTACCACATTCATTTCTGAAAATATTTCAACTTAGTGGACTATAATTTCTTGATCCTTTAAAACCTTTAATTCCCTTCTATTTTTGTTAATTAGATGACTCAATGTATCATAACCTCTTCCTTTAACATCCTTATTAATAGAGACCTACCCTTGTCCTTTAAGGAAGGTAAGAGTTGAGAACCTCTTTGCCATTTGTTTAGAAGTTCTTATTTATTTTATAGCCTCCAGCATAAAGAGGAACAGTCAGTTTAATTACCAAAAAAATCACGAATTTCATCCTTTCCTTTGTTAATAACCTTCTCCTCTCATATAAAGCCAACATCTCTTTATTTAAAAGCTTTATAAACTCCATATAAGAATTTAGTAAATTATCATGACTTAAGATCAATATAAGGAAGAGTTATTTGTTAGTTTTTATATGTAACATTGAAACAACTAATTAGCTTTCTCTTTTTAGTAAGTTTAAACTAGATATGCCTCCCCTTAAATATCTTGGGGTCCTTATTAAAGTAATAAGACTTACCTATTATGATTTTTAATCTCTTTTCAAGCTAAAATAGAGAAGGATAAATAAATAACAATGAGAATCTTTCATTTGTTGGAAGTAACAATTCATTACTTTTTCTTTAAGCAACTTTGATATTTATAGGAGTTCCCACCTCTTTTTTTTAATGAAAATAATTAAGGTGATTGAAAGAGCTCTAAAATATCCTACAGACATATGGTAAAAAGTCTCTACTAAAACCAACATCAAATGGAAAGAATTGTGTATGCCAAAGGCTAATGAGTTCTAGGATTTCATTTTATTTGAAAAACCAAAAAGGTACTCTTAGTAAAAAGAATTTGGAAATTATTCAGTAACTATGAATCTATATAGGTTCAATGGATTCATAATCATTTCTTGAGAAACAAAAGCTATTGAGATGTTAAGGTTAATGCTTTAACCTTTTTAGATTCCGAAACAAATCCTTAAATTGAAAGAACATATACAGGCTTTTAAGGTTATTATTAGAAATAGGAGAAGGACATGATTTTGATTTGATAATTGGTAAGCCATCTTCATAAGTTCTTAAATTTCGTATCAATTATTGATGGCCTACCACCTTACTTTAAAGTTCTAACATCATCTATAGCAACTCTTAGAAGTGGTCTTAAAACTAGTCAAGAACTCTTTTTCTAATTAGATTTAATCTGCCTTCTTGTCACCCCTTTAACTCTATAAAAGAAGACAAAGTTATCTAATTGTGACTTAACTCTCTTTGTTTAAATAACTTTTCATGCTTACATATGCTTGATGATTTCTAATTACATTTTATTTTCTTAGAAGTCTACCATTATTCCCAAGTCAACTTCCTAATGCTAACTTCTTACCTTAGTTAGCTATTAAGTAGAAATAAAAGACTGAAGATCATATCTTTTTTGAATCATTAGTTAATAAACTCTTTTCCTTTTGTAATATGGAAGATGAAACTCATAATCACCTATTTTTAGTTTTCCATACATAAGGTTAGTATGGAATTCCATTCGCTTGTGTAACTTGTAGTGTAATCCTCTTCCTTAAATAAGCTTAGTACAAAAGGAATCTAGTATTACTTTCAATACCAAAAGGAGGAACTACTCTATTCAAATTAGCTTTTTAACTACACAGTTTACTCCCATTAAATTGAAAGGTATGAAAAATTTTCAAACACATCCATCACTCTCTTGATGACTTGGTCTAACAAATATGTTAATAGGTTAGAGAAGTTTAAATTTCCAATGATATCCACAGTACCCTAAGTCCCCTCTTGGCAACTAGTATCCTTATGTTATTAAGACCATTCTTTAGTTTTTTTCCTATTAGTTCCTTTGTTCCCACATTTTGTGGTTTCCTCTAGTTTAATACTATTTTTTTAAAACACTTTCTTTAGTTTAACACTTTTACCAAATCAAAATCCCAAACGATATTTACATACTTTTCTAACTTCTTGCCATCTATTTTATAATATTAAGTTATTTTCCTTTATGTATGCATGTGTGTACATATGTATGTATGTATATGTGTCTGTATGTATGTATGTATGTACGTATGTGTGTGTGTGTGTGTGTGTGTGTGTGTGTGTGTGTGTGTGTATGTATGTATGTACGTATATATATATGTAGAACCAAAGGAGGTATTATTCGATGCTTTGATGATAATAAAATATAATTTCTACTTATGAGTTTATTATTTTAATAAGAAGCAATATAAGAACAAGATGTAGTCATAGCTCAAGAAGATAGTTCATAAATATGATAAAGAAAAGTTGAAGTTTACAACCTTTAAAGGTGAAGATCAAGTGCAAAAGAAGATTAGGGCATATCAATTGTAATCTCATTTAGTCACTTTGATAATCTTAAAGGCCGAACATGTATAAACATTTCATTTTACTTTATTATATGAGCCTTTTCATTCATCAAGAGGTATTAAAGCTTTTGTTTTAAAAAGAAAAAATCTTTTAATCTTCAAACACTCTTTAAAGGGAATTTTAAAAGATGTTTTTAATTATAATTGCATCAAATATTTGAAGTCATTAAAACCATGATTTTGGAGTTGGTCCACCAATATCTGTTAGTGGTTGACAAATGTTGATTAAATACATAATAAGGTAATTAGTTAACACATTAGTGACCAATATGGTGATGAAATTGACCAATGTCCCTTTTGGTTAACCAATATGCCTAATGATCAACTAGTTTGCATCAATTAGTAGAATTTGTGCATTAAATGCACATTGGTTGACTAGTATAACCTTGTGGTTGACTAGTGTGCTAGAACTAGCTATTGTAATAGCTAGTTTTTGGCTCTAACAATAAGTAGATGTCTTAAAACTTTATAAATACATGTTTTCTCATTGTTTCTTGCACTAAGAAGTATTTGTGTGTTTTACACACATATTTCTAATTGTTTATCAAGCATTTAAACGTTCATTATTTCATATTTTAGTGAGTATGCCTCTTTTATATTATTAAAGTGATAAAGTGAGATATCTTGAATTGAAAGCTTTTATTGGGATTTTGTGTATTGTATTTTGGGGTGTTCTAAATGGTATTAAAGTTTCTCTTAACTATTAAGGAAGATTGTATAATAGTTTCTCTTTATCGAAAAAGACATTGTAAAAGTGTTATTCTTCAACTTGAAAGAAGAGTTATACAAGAAAGGGAGTGGATATAAGAAAGGGTTGATTGCTGAATCACTATAAATTTATTTGTATTTCACTTCCTTTACCCTTTTACATTATTACTTACGAGTATTGCTGAAATTTAATATGTTATATCATATATTCATCAATTATAAATTATTCTCAACAATACACTAAGTAAATATTTTATTTAAAATTTATCAACACCTAATTCAATTCCCTCTTAGGTGTTGTTAGGGACTAATAAATGGTATCAATGTAGGTCTTTAAGATTAATGTTTCTAACAAAAATTTAGAGTAAATATTATAATGGATATTTAGGCCCATAATCATCTAATTAAGAGGGACAAAATATTTGTAGAGCACCCTTCTTAGATGATAATGATTACCTATATTAGAAAAATAGGATCAAGTTTTTCATAATAATTAAAAGTGTATACTTATTGGAAATAGTTTAAATGGCCCTTTTATACCTTTGAAAATCTTATATAAAAAATTCCTCAAATTAAAGGAAGAATTGGAACCTTAACATAAGTTAGTGATTTGCTAAAATAGTAGGTTCGTACATATTTTATTTTGTGAAATAGGAATAAATGAATTCAATAGTCTCTATATGTGAAACGCCTTCTAAATTTTGGCATATTTTAGAAATTATGCATAAGAGTACAAATCAAGGAGATCAAAGAGAGCATAATAACTTACCAATATGAATTGTTTTAAATGAAGCATGATGAAAGTATTTCTAGCATATAGACAAGGTTCATTAATATTATTATGCACTTGAAGGTCTTAGAAAGACCTATATTAATGTTGAAATGGTAAGAAAGTTGTTTAGGTCACTTCTGAGGACATTAGAAGCCAAAGTAATAGCTACGTAAGAATACAAGGATTTGAAAACACTAAAATTGAAGGAATTAATTATATCTCTCCTCATATATGAAATTAGAATTTAAGAGATGTAAAAAGAAATAAGACTTTTTTTTTAAAAAAGGACCTAGCATTCTAAGTCTTAAGGTACGAATTAATTGATGAAGGGACATTTAAAAGTCGAAGTGATGATGAAGCCCTCATATTTATCACTAGGAAATTCAAAATATTTTTAAAGAGAAAGAATGACTATAAAACAAGGGACATCAAGGTAGGTAAAGGCAATTCAAAATATAAATCCACTAACAATATTTGTTTTAAATGTAAAAAACTCAGCCATATGAAATCATAATATCCTCAACTCAAAGATAATAACAAGTATGAAAGAAACTATAAGAAGGAGAAGAAAGACAAAAACTAGAAGAAAACACTTAAATTCAATTTTGGATAACACAATTGAACCCAAAATAAGAATTTGAAAGGATAGATAACACACATATTCTTTATAACTAAGGACAATGATTAGGTAACATCTAACTCTAATTTATGTGATAGTGATAGTTCTTTGACATATGACGAACTAGTTAAAAGTTTAGAAATCTTAAGGAAGAAATTATCTTTTAAACTCAAGAAAGTTCAAAAATAGTAAGATACATACATTATTGAGAATGAAATGATGAAAAGTAAATTTCATAGCATTCAAGCATCTAAAAATGTGATCATTGATGACAATCATACAATAGATGCATTAAAGCATGAAAATGAAGCATTGGAAAAGGAGATAAATGATTTCAAGGGTTCATTGTCCAAATTCACTAAAAGGAATAAAAGACAAGAAAAAATCTTAGCAGTTCAAAAGAATTTCAATATTAGACATATGCTTGGTTATACTTATGGGAGTGCTCCTAACACTTTACACTTGTTAAGGAAAAAACATGTATAATGAAGAGCCTTTACTTAAGATAGCAAATATGTATGATACACTCATACTTAAATAAACATATGTAAATAAAATATAGACTAGGAACCACCCTAAACACAAACATCATGCTATCATATATAGATTTATACCTAGGCATAAATTTCAATCATTTAAAGAGAAGAATAGGCATAACTTCGATGATCACATGCAAACTTACTTGCACCCCTTTAGGTATTAAAGGGGCACACATAAAATCTCCATTCATAGTAGGTATCAAGTATCTCATGTATAATCGTGGTAGCTCATTTCAACACCTTTAAAAAAGCATTCACACATTTAATATCCGAAGGAAGATACGTATCTATGTATACATATTTAGAAGTCTAAAGAATTAATACTATAAGCTAACTTTCATTGTTCATATAGGATGGAATGTCACTTTCATGGTAAATATGGAATATGATGAGATATTTGCTTCCTAAAACAAAGAATCAGAAGTAAAACCTTCAAAGTATGGTTTGAAAGGAAGAAGGAAACTAACAATCAAGAACCCAAGCTCATTGATAGCTACTTCGTGTATAGCTTAAAGTTTTAAAATTAGTTGAATTTGTTATATAAGTGATTTTTAATGTGATTAAAAATGTGAATTGTGGATTATTTGTCTTGAAAATTGAATTGGGGTGTATTAGAATTAATTTTGCATTTTTGGTGACATTTCGAACATTTTGAAAATTTCTGAAAATTTAGGGTATTTTTGGACTAGACAAAATGCCTAGTGGCAAGATTAATTGAGACATGGAAAATTAGGATGACTAAGCTCAAAATTGAGTGAAATTTGGCATAGTTAAATGAGTGACAATTGGGTTAGGAATTAATTGACAAATGGACTAATTATGAAGTGACAAATGGACTAATTACTGTAACATCCCGTTACCTTTGGGAGGTTAGAATAGTAAATATGAGTGATTAAGGAGTGTTTAGAAATGTATTTTTCATACTCATGCATAATATGACATATAAATACACGTGAATAATGAAGGTTTTGTATATGAAAATAATTGTACATGCATTCGTGAATGATTCCGGGTATATTTGGACTGAGTTGTGATTTTTGGAAAAATTGTGAATTTGGAATTTTTTTTTTAATTTTATTGACTAGTGGAATTATTCTATTTGTGAATTATGGTGAATTTAGGGTCTATTTTGGAATTTATAGAGTATTATGGAAAATAGGAAAAAGAAGAGAAGAAATCAAATGAA
>JANZXP010000004.1:3191841-3209596 GCA_027576715.1 Erythroxylum flavicans
GGAGAACTATACACAGTCGAAGAGGAATATTCACCGAATTTATGGCATCGATGATTCTGATATATGAGTGAGAAGGGATTAAAGTTGTTGGTTGAAAAATCCATTATCCTAACAAAACCCACAACTACTTAATCTTTACGATCATTACTTAGCTGGAAAGCAACATAGAGTCTCTTTCAAGAGAAGATCTATAAGGAAGTCAAAGTTGTTGGAGTTGGTGTATTAAGATGTCTGTGGTCCTATTGAGGAATTACTAGGAAGTAACATATATTTTGTTACATTTATTGATGATGCATCGAGGAAGGCTTAGGTGTACATGTTGAATTCTAAGAGCTACATGTTGAATTCTAAGAGTAAAGTGTTTGAAACTTTTAAGAAGTTTTATGTAATGGTAAAAAGGGAAGCTGTGAGGAAGCTCAAGTGCCTGCAAATTGACAATGGAAGGGAGTATACTTCTAAGGTGTTTGAAGAATATTGTACATCGCATGACACCAGATATGAAAAAATTGAACTAGGGACTCCACAACGTAATGATGTTGCTGAGAGGATGAACAGAACCATTGCGGAGAAGGTTTGTTGTATGCTGAGGATGCCTATGTTGCCAAATACATTTTTTAAGAGAAGCAGTTCGAACTACAATCTACTTAATTAATTGAACTCCTTCAGTTCCATTAGATTTTGAGATTCTCAAGAGAGCATGAATTGTCAAGGATCACAGATATCATCACTTGAGAGTTTTGGGCTACAAGGCATTTATACATGTACCCTACGATTAGAGAAAGAAGCTTAACTCAAGGTCAATACCTTGCATCTTTGTTAGATATAGTAGTGATCAGTTTGGTTTTAAACTTTATGACCTAAAGGAAAAAAAGGTGGTCAGGAGCCAAAATGTGGTATTCCAGGAGCACGAGAGAGGTGTTGATCTTTTAAGTGTAGATAAATCATCACACTATAGCTCATTAGATGGCATAGTAAGCTCTTCACTGATTCCTTTAACTATTGAGGAGTCTACAAGTGAAGAAAATGAAGTGGGTGACCAATCACATATAAGTATTGATTAGATAAAATATGATATTGATGGGCTATATATACCACATCTAGACAATAATGAAGATGAATCCATTGAGTATGATGAGTAAGGGGAGCAATTGGATCCAATAACTAATGAAACGTAACTTTGAAGGTCGACAGGGGAGAAAAGGCCTTTTACAAGGTATCCAAGTTTTGAGTACCTGTTACTTACTACTGAGGAAGAGCCTGAGAATGTGTAAAAGGTTGTGTTTTGTAAACACAAAGATCTCTGGCTCGTAGCTATGAATGAAGAGATGGATTCTTTAAAGAAGAATAATACATACGAGCTTGTAAAGTTTCCAAAAGAGAAAAAGGCATTGAAAAACAAGTGGGTGTTTAAGATAAAGAGGGATGGTAACAAGTAAGTCAAACACAAGGTGAGACTGGTAGTGAAAGGATTCAGTCAAAATAAAGGTGTTGACTTTGATAAAATCTTTTTAGCGGTAGTCAAAATGACCTCAATCTAGACAGTTTTGGGTCTAATTACCTATTTGGATATTGAACTCAAATAGTTAGATGTTCAAACAACCTTCTTGTATGGAGATTTAGAAGAAGAGATATACATGGAGCAGCTAGAAAGTTTCAAAACTAAATGCAAGGAAAATCTAGTTTGCAAGTTAAAGGAAAGTCCATATGACTTAAACAAGCTTCAAGGCAATGGTATCGGAAGTTTGACTCCTTCATAACAGATCATGGTTTCAAGCGAACTTTGCAGATGTTTGCAGGTATTTTGGGAAGTTCTCAGGTGAGAACTTTATCATTCTTTTTCTTCTTCTTCATGATGATGATATGTTGATTATAGGTCAAGACATTGATAGAATTAGTATGTTAAAGGAGGACTTGTCCAAATCTTTTGATATGAAAGATTTGGGACTTACAAAGTAGATATTGGGCATAGAGATAACTCGGGATAAGAAGAACAAAAGATTTTGGTTGTCTTAGAAGAGATATATTGAACGAGTGCTACAAAGGTTCAATGTGAAGCATGCTAAGCCAGTTAGCACGCCACTGGTATCACACTTCAAGCCAGTTAGCACGCCACTGGTATCACACTTCAAGCTATGTAAGCGTGCTTGTCCCTTAACAGAAAAGGAGAAATATTGTATGTCGTATATTCCATACTCATCTGCAATGGGGTCTTTGATGTATTTAATGGTATGCATAAGACCAGATATTGCTCAAGCTGTTAGGATGGTAAATAGATTCTTGTCGAATCTAGGGAAGGTTCATTGGGAACTAGTGAAATGGATTCTGATATACTTAAGTGGCATATCGAAGTGGAGTTTGTGCTATGGTAACTGTAAGTCAACTCTAGAATGTTTTACAGATGCAAATACTGTTAAAGATCTTGATGGAAGAAAATCCACTTTAAGTTTTATGTTCAAGTTTACAGGGGGAGCCATCTTATAGCAATCCAAGCTACAAAAGTGAGTGGCTTTATCTATGATTGAAGCAGAATATGTAACTGCAGTGGAAGCGTGATCTAGTAGAAAAGGTTCCTTTAAGAGTTGGATGTAAAGCAAGAAGATTATGTGGTATATTGTGATAGTCAAAGTGTTATTGACTTGAGCAAAAATACTATGTATCATTCCCTTACAAAGCACATAGATGTCACAACGTTCAAAAGTGAGGAAAGATAGAGAGAAGACAAATAGGATTAGATTCTCATCCTTGTTTGATTATTTTTAGGATTGGTTTAAGGATTTGTTGATTGTGATATCATCTTTAGTTTCAATCCTGAAACTTTGTAAGAGAACTTGTTGTTGGGGTAAGGGGATCAACTTTTCTTATTGAGTTTAGTTGATTTATTTGTCAGTTTGTCCTGTCATTTTTTCCTCTACACTGGAGAGTTTTTCATGTTAAAACTTGGTGTTTCTTTCATTGTTTAGTTTCTCCTCATATTTTTTTGCTGCTACAATTTGAAGAGTTTTTTCTTGTTGTTAATATTTGATTGATATTTTAGAGAGTTATGTATTTATCTTCCATCAAGTTTGAGATGGACGTTTTATAAACTCAAACTAGAATTTTATAATTTTGAATTTAATTTTTAAATTCAAACTTAATTTATGAACTAATTTTAAAATTCAAGTTCTTTGATTTTTAAATTTAATTCAATAAGCTGAATAAATAAGATCAGTTTGTACATGTGTAATCTGCAAGGAGGTTCTCGACCATCGAATGATGGTAAATATAATGAAAATAATGCAATTAATGTCGACAAAGATTGTATTTATCACTAATGATTATAAACAAATACAATGAAAATACGAGTCAAAATTAATCTTTTGGGCCCTAAAAGGTAGCCCAATTGATTAAGATGAAGTCTAGAAATACTAAAAATCTTTTAAGACCTCACGTAAAATAGAAAAATATATATCATTAAATAATTTTTAAACATAATATAATTATAAATTATTAAATACATTAAAATTTTAATGTTAATCATAATACTGAAAGTTAAAAAGTTTATCTTTAGCTATTTTTATTTTTAAATCGTTTATTTATCAAATAACTTATTTACTACACATAATATATAAATAAATTAATTTTAACAAATTCTTATGATTTAACATTTATCATTACCTTTCTATATTATCATATAACTCATTCTAGAATATTTTATCTATTTTAATATTATAATTTTTGTTTTAGAATTATGCACTTTATGAAAAATTAATAAAATTATATAATAACCAAATATTGTTATAAATAATAAATAATATCGTTTTATAAATTATAATTTACATCAAAAGAATTAATGGAAATTATAATCCACTATTGGGGAAAGCAAATGCCAAATGGCGATCTTTTGGCGGGAGTTCTAAATTGGCTCGCGCGGTGTTTTTCATTTGTCAGAAGTAAAGTCTAGCATTAGTTTTGCAGTAAAGTTCACATCCCATGATCTGAAAATCATTGGTAATCATATCTTCATGATGGCCATTTGTGACCGTACTGATCTTATAACTCACACGATTTCTGAATGATTAATCATGGGATTTGGCAACTTACTGAAAATTATCAGATTTTAGTGAATTTGCAGGAAGAGAAAAGACCTCGCAACTATTTCCAAGTTCCATGTCTAAAGAAACGTCAGACACATACACATGAAAGTTTTACAAAGATGAGGAAGCACAATAGGATTGAAAAGAAAAAGTTTCAGAGAAGGAAGGGGGGAAAAAAAGGAATAGTGAACTGAATCTTCCTGACAAACTAACAGAAACTCCAGGAGATTAGGAACTAGATTTTTCGTTGAGCTCTTTCCTGCGATTAGCAAATACTTCGCCGTGTCTCATTAGCCAATATCTCTCTATTTCTTCAGCTTTGCGACCTGGTATTCGACCCGCGATCAAAGCCCACCTGTAAGTAAGTTCCTGTTTTATTCATCTATGAACAAAGATATCTCCTAACTTCTTGTTCTACAGACTTGTGTAAGGAGTAAAAACAGAAATGAACGACCTGCATACCATATTCAGGGGAACTTTCAGACATTGTGAAAATTTACTGCCAACCAACTAAAAATTTCAACAACTGGAAGGTCGGCTCAGTTTCTTAACATACTGGGATTGAATTAATCATGGGAATACTTGAGCTGAAGGCAAGCAAGTTCATATAACTCATAGCTAAACTATACCCATTTTGAGTTTTGTTCTTCTGAATTCAGGTTACAGAGTGAAAGCCACTTCAACAAAACAGGGGAGACCGCCTCATATGCACCGTTTGACATTATCCTTTTCTATAGAGAAAACGAAAACATTTTTGGCTTATAGGCTGTACACGTTAATTAATGAGTTCGAAAAGTCACGTGGATTTGGCATGTTTCGAATGTATTATTGTGCAACATTACTACATTTGTTTGATACTAGAATAAGTTAACTATTCTGGCTAGTAATAGGAAGACCTGGAGTAAATAACGACATGGTAGTGGTACCACAGACCTAACACACGAGCTATCGTTCTGGTTTGGTACTAGAATAAGTTAATTATTCTGGCTAGTAATAGGAAGACCTGAAGTAAATAATGACATGGTAAGTTAATTATTCTGACTAGTAATAGGAAGACCTGAAGTAAATAATGAAATGGTAAGTTAATTATTCTGGCTAGTCATAGGAAGACCTGAAGTAAATAACGACACGGACCTAACACATGAGCTATCGTTCTGTCTACCAAAACATTTTGTCACAGGCATGTGAGTTGATTGAAGAAAATGTTTCCTTTTCCTGTAAGGACAAGAACAAGTAAAGAGAAGAGCATAATGAGTTTCTCATGCGTTACCGTTCTCCAACGAGCTTATACATTCTATGAATGAGATCCTCTTCTTGTTCTGTCATTTTAATGAACTCCCATTCAATACTGCTAACCTCTGGCCAGGACAAGAGAGGAGAAGAAGAAAGAGATCTTTAATCAGAAGCAAATTAAAGGACCCACATATGGATATGTTATGAGAGCTAAAGTACAGAGGGAAGAACGATCCATAACGAAAATGGAACGACAGCAACAAAAAGGACAAAAGATGATCCCAGACAAGAGCATAGCATAAAGAAAGTAAAACCCACAGAGGATTCAGCAGGATGAACAGGAAACCACAAAAGGAAAGTTGGCGGGGAAATGGAAAGGAAGTAAGGGAAAGAGACTAAAACAGAGCAAAACAGATTAAGAGTTAAAGCAACCCACCTTCAGAGGAACAGTTCGAGGTCTTCGCTTGCTTCCGGCGACGTCTATCCATATAGTTGCTTGTTAAATTAAAAGTTGTTCAGGTACTGCAATAATGAAGTGAAGGGAGGGAAAGCAGAGGATATAGAAACAGAGGGAAACAACAAGAGGAAGAATTGTTGTGAGCTTCTGAAGTGATGAGAGGTTTTGAGAATTAATAGTTTTGCAATAACAGAGGGTTTTGGATTACGAATTAGTGGGCTCTAATGGGTTTTCATAGGGGCAGGGCATAGGGAGATGAGCTCGAAGCCTTCCCTTGGGAACCAAAGCAACGAACGACAGGTCCTACCAAACATACAAATTAAAATTGGTTGACTTGTAGTTGTCTCTCTCAGGTCTTTAGCTCGCAAGTCGCAACGTACAAAGGTCAAACTTCAAAGCGCAGCAGTTCATTCAAACTTTTACCGGAAGGACACAACTATCCTCCTGAACTAATACATGGTGGTCCATTTGGATCTTTGCCATCTTACTCTAAATGCCACAAATCCTGGGCTATTTCCTGTTAGGACTGGTCTAGCTGGTTGTTCCTTAAATGTGTTGACGAGGATAACAAAAATTTGAGTTAGACATAGATTAAAAAAAAAACATATTAACGCACTAATAAAAATAAGTAAATTAAAAATATTAATTAAATTAATATTTTATAATTTTTTTAGGTTAGTTTAATTAGTGAGTGACTCTCCTGATAACTCTCAACACTAATGACTGTAAGTTTGAATATTACAAATAGAAGTTGGTCCATATTAACTTTATAATCTCTATTTTATAATTTACTGTGATTAATTAGCTCGGATTAGTTGTTTGACTTTAACAGAGTGTCGGGGATATAGACACATAAAAAGAATAAATTAAGTGGGTCGATCTTAATTAACAAGTGATTAAAAGGCTGTTCCACGTATGGTGCCTTTTTAGAGATACCCCTACTAAATTCACGGTTACATAAAGAATGTTGAGCAAACCTATTGGTCCTTTACATATATTCTTCGCAAGTGCGCCCCACCTTTGTGGAACTACGATGTCTTTACTTGTACTGTTTTCCTTTTTAATATATACATATGAACAAATTCATACAAGTTTTACGTCTTATGAATGGAAATAGCAACGTTTGTTTTGTTATCTTCTTTGTTTGTAAAAGTTTAATACTATAATTCTAAGATATATTTATGATTTATGATTTTATTAATGTTACTGTCAACAACACGTAATATGTAACATAGATTTTATTACGTATTTCGGGTCGTTTATGAAAGGGTTAAAAACGAAAGAAATGTGGAATATTTGATTTCGGTTCTATCTCTTATTCTGAAGCAATTTACGAGTCCAAAACGAGTTCTAATCTTCCTGAACCTTTACAAATTATGATCATCGACACGTGGTTAACGTCTTTTTACACTTTTCTCAAAACGAAAATGCTCTTAACGGGTCAGAGGATCCGTATACTTACGAATGATATGAGCAACTGCATGAAACCTTAACTTTTATATATAGTTTCTATATCGGGTTTTATCATCACAAATTTGATATGGGCCCAGTTCATACGAATAGGGATCTATTTTCTATCTAGACTTCGACCCATTGATTTATATCATTTATTGAGCTACTTTATTACGCTTATCTGTATCAAATTACGTAACTTAACCGATAATTTATCGAAAAGCCAAAAATTATAATTAATATGGAAAAGAACAAAAATGTTCTACATAACTTATACAATTAATAGCATGCTAATTTATTTTAGTTATTAAAACTATATGATTAATAACATGATAATTTATTTTATTATTTAAAACTATTATCTCATAGTTTAATTTACAAAATTTTGAGGTGTGTTGGTTGGTGCAATTGACAGACATAACTATGTCGGCAAAATAGAAAGGAAGGTATGGTGGGAAGGAACTCGGGAAGATGGGAATTGAGATGCCAGTTTTGGAGCATATACAAAGAAGAGTTTTGGCTTAGATTAGTGGTAGATTAGAAGTGTTTCGTTAGGTATTAGGTTCTATTTTTATAATACTTAAACGAGGCTAGAGATTTTCCCAAATGTTTCGCCTCATAATGAAAAACGAGCCTTTTTTTTTATAAAAGGAAAGTGGGTCTACCTTTTTTTAGATAAAGAGACAATGGGCCACTGATTTGATACTGAATTGTCGGCACTTAACTGTTCGGTGAGGTAGATGATTGAATAACTTGCCAAATTGCCAATGTGCTGGCTGATGTGCAAGGTATGCATAAAATCACAAAAAATGAGCTTGATTAATGCTCGATTTAAATAATTAATAATGTAATTTTACATAAAATAAATCCATACTTATAGCATAAAATGAGTTTTGTAAAAATTAAAGAAGAAAAGAAGTTTTCTATATTTCGTGTGTATAATTCAATGTAAAGGGAGTGTCAAGTAGAATTTTCTGACTAAATATTCATAATTTTATGCTACACAACCATATCATATCAAAGATAAAATCAAGAATAACAAAAAGATTGTTATAATATCATAAAAATATCTTATTAGGACTTATTGTTATTATTGTTAACACCCTCCTCAGATTCAAAATGTTATAGTTGATGAGAGGTTGAGTTTAAAAACTAGATTTGTAAAGCACCGAGGTGGATGATACTTTGTGAAAATGTCAACTATTTGAGACTATGAGGAGATGAGAACAAGTCGTATAGTCCTTTGGAGAATATGACGTCGAACAAGATGACAATCAATCTCGATATGTTTAGTCTTTTCATGAAAATCATCATAATGAGCAATTTGCATAGAATTATTGTTATCATAATAGAGAGAAACTGTAGACAAGAAAATTACACTCATATCTTAAAGTAACCATCATAGCCAAAGAAGTTCAGAGGTAGTATCAATAAGAGCTCTATATTCGACTTCTGTATTGGATCGAGATACAATTGTTTGTTTCTTGTTGCATCAAGAAATGAAAGATGTTCCTAGAAAGAAACAGTAACCAGTGGCAAATCAACAGTCCATTAGGTCCTAACCCAATTAGCATCAGAATAAGCTTGTAGCTCTAATAGGGAAGAGTAGTGAAAAAGAAGACCATGAAACAAAGTGCCTTGGACATAACTTAATAAGCAAAGAACATAAGAGAAGTGAGTTGTTTGAGGTGCAAACATGAATTGACTCACAATGTGAACAACATGAGCAATATCTAAATGAGAGAGAGTAAGGTAGATAAGATCACCAACTAATTGGTGATAAAGCCTACCATCATTAAGGAGACTCCCATCATCAGCGGAAATTTGTGTTCATTGGAGTCTAGTGAATTACTAGTTGTCTTGGCATCAATAATTTTAGCTCGAGAGATAAGATCAGTAGCATACTGTGCTTGTGACAGATACTATTCAGATTCATATGAGGATACTTAATACCTAAAAAACAACTTAAATTACCCAAGTCTTTCATCTTAAATTGTTGATGGAGAAAGGAATTGAAGGTAGAGATACCTCATATGTCATCACCAGTTATTATCATCTCATCTACATAGAGAAGGAGAAGAGTGTACCCATAATCTGTTTTGCGAAGAAACAAGGCATCATCATAAGAGCTGGACTTAAAATCAAGCTGTCCAATGTTGGAACTAAATTTTGCAAACTAAGCTCAAAGAGCTTATTTTAATTCATACAAAGCTTTGCGAAGATGATAAACTTTATTGGGAGGACGACCATACCACGGAGGAGGTTTCATGTATATAGGGATGCAGGCTAGCCTGACCCGATCATTGCATCCTTGGGTCAAGGCTCGGCCTGAGCACAGACCCTACCTGGCCTAATTATAAAATAATTATTTTTAAAAAAAAAGGAAAAATAATGTTGCTTTGGCTTTATCTGTCGGGCATCAGGCAGGGCTGAGAAAATCTGGTTAGAGGTTTAGCTGGAGGCCTGGTCAACCAAGGGCTAGCCTGTTGACTTTGGGTCAGCTCGAGCCCTTCTACCATCCTGACATGATTGTTTCTTTTGAGAGATATCCATTAATAAAGACATTCTTGACGTCTATTTGGAATAACTGTCATCTTTTGCTAGTAGTAAAAACAACAAGACTACATACTGAGGTCAGTTTAGCTATAAGAGCGAAAGTCTCCTCATAATTAATGCTATATTCTTGAGTGAATCTTTTAACAAGAAGATGATCTTTGTATCTTTCTATTGATCCATCTACTCAAGTCTCAATTTTATAGACCCATTTATAGCCAATAACATATTTGATTGGAGATAAGTTAACCAAGTCGTAAGTATCATTGTTGGGGAGAGCTTATAATTCTTCCTCCATTGCTTGCTACCATAAAAGGTTAGAGTTGGCCTCATAATAGGTGCGAAGTTTATATAGAGAAGCATTAGTGAAATAAATATGGAAGTCTTTAAGATGAACAAAGGATGAAGTTGTTAAAACTCGATGAATTATGATGAATGGGTAGATGAGGAAGAGTTATATAATGAAGGTAAAGGAATTGTATCCAAGGAAGATACAATGGAACCATTCGCTTGTTATATTAAATTGTTAGAGTTATAAGAACGACTTGCAAAAGAAATATCAGGAAACAAAGATATGGTATGATAAAAAGGTATCGTGGGGTATGACTCAAAATTTTGAGAGTGTGGAAAACATTTTATATGCCCAAAAGGTTACATGTCAAGAGATTTGAAGTTTTTGTGATAAAGGATCTCAAAATCTATTTACAAGTCGAGAGATGCAAAGTCTTTGTGATAGAGGATCTCAACATCTATTTCCATGTCGAAAGATTCAAAGTCTTTGTGATAGAGGATCTCAAATTCTATATCCTTTATGTTTTATATCATACCTAAGAAAATAGCATAAACATGTTTTTAGTTCTAGTTTGGTGTGCTCGTAAGTTTGTAAAAGAACAAAACACGCACATTTGAAAACTTTAAAAGAATGGTAGCTGGAAGCATGACTAAATAAGAGCTCATAGAGAGAGATATAACCTATGATAGGAGAAGAAATATGATTGATATTATAGACAATAAGAGCTGCTTCACTCCAAAAGGTTTCAGGATAAAAAGAGGATACAAAAAGGGCTCAAACAATGTCAAGAATATATTTGTTTGCATTTTACCCCGCCATGTTGTTGATATGCGTTTGGGTTGGATCTTTGAATGATGGTCCCTGGTTGAGCAAGAAAGTTGGTGAAGTTTTTATCTTTATATTCCATGACATTACTAGTTTGAAATATTTTAATCTTGCGAGAAAATTGAGTTTGGATTATATTGGCAAAGCGAGACTGAATAGAGAATATTTCAGATCTATGTCACATTAGATAGATCCATATATAGCGAAAAAATCATCAACAAAGATAACATAATATCTCAAATCACCCATAGTTTCACAAGGTGCAGGGCTCCAGATATTAAAGTGAATTAAATCGAAATAGTGTCATTAAAAGAAAAGGGTAATGTATGACTTTTAGATAATTGATAAGAAATAATCAAAATGTCCAGTCTTAAACCACTAGAGATTAAAGATCTTAATTCAGAAGTAGAAGGATGACCCAACCGAGAGTGTCATACATAAGAAGTGACAACACTAGTAACAAACTTGGAGGGAAGATTTAATAAAGTACGCTCAAACAGTCATCCAACCTTACGCCCTTTCCGAAGGATCTCATCTATCTTTGGATCCTACACATGCAACCATGACTTGAAAAGGACAAGTTAATTCTAAGTTCATATAATTGTCTAATAAAAATAAGATTCGAAGAAAGTTTGGGAACAAGAAAGGTTTCAAGTAAGAATAATTTAGACGCGTGGACAATACCTATACGTTATAATTGCATAGTAGAGTTATTTGCAATATAAACAATATATGGAACATATGGTTTTGTTAGTGATTCAAGAATAGAGGAATTAGAGGTTATACGATTGCAACAAGCATAATCAAGATACTAAAAGGTTGAAGTGCTTGATGTGACAAATAGGGCAGAGGATGATACAATACCAGAGTCTGGTTGGAGTTGTTGAAGAAGGGTGTGAAGATCCTCTAAGGAGTATTTAAGAGAAGTGCCCTCTGTTGAACCCTTTATAGTGGCAACAGTAGTGAAAGTGGGCTGAGAGAACTTAAAGGAGTTACCATATCCAGAGTTCTGTTTGGTTTGCTTCCTACACTCTGAGATGTGATGCCCAAACCTTTTGCAATAGCTACAACATCCTTATGAAACTTTTCACTCGAGTTATGACAAGTTTGTTGAGAAAAGGTATGAATTACAAGAATAACATCAGCAGATGAGACAGACTTTTCTATGCAGAGTGTGTTGAGGCAATTTTCCTCCTCCATGATGAGCTCCTTAATGATAGTATCTAGTCTGGGCAAAGAACCTCAATAAAGGAGAGAGCTTCGAACGGGTTCGAACTCATCCCTAAAAGTCATTACCAAATGCCAAATATGCTATTAATCATAAAGATTTGCATAAATAGTGGCAACATCTGGACTAGGCCAAGCAGAATCATTAAGTGTTATTTGATCATTAAAATTCTTACAATTCAGACACGTAATTATTTATTATTTATCCAAGTTATTATTGCATTCAATAAAGTCTTCTATACAACTAAAATTAGTTAACATCATTAGATATAGAATAAAGATTTTTTTAAAAAATCCATAACTTTTGTGCAGTGTCAAAGCATCGAAAATCAAGTTTGATGGCTTTAACATGTGTTCCTAAACCTTGTTAATATTTAATGATTCCTTCCATCCTAGGATATCAGATGTTTTGCGGAAACAACTCTATCTCCATCTTTCTTTTGCATAAATTTTGATGATTCATTTTGTCCCAGGATATCAAATGTTCTATGGAAACATCTCTATCTTCATCTTTCTTTTAGGTAAATTTAGGTATTTCACAGGTAACAATACGCTAAAGAAATCTCCCTTTAAGAAAATTGCACATTTTCTCAGCCCATAAATCATAGTTTAAATCATTAAAGGTGATATTGATAGGTTTTATCCCTTTAACATTACAAGACCCTTTTTGCTAGCTATTGATGAGCCTTGACTAACATCTAGTATGGATTAGGCATGAGGAAGGTATGCCAAAGGAACCAAGCAGGATCAAGCATGGTTCGAGCTGCAGCAAGCTTTGATGGACTGTGGGGCTTTGATGGGCTTGGCTAGGGCAAGTTAGACTTGCCTAAGACATCCTTGGTAGGACTAGGGAAGAAATTGAGCTCAAATGGTGGACCATGGAGGAACGAACTAGACCATCGGTGCGCATTGGTCTGACCATACATAAATTGGCTTTGAACTTAACTAACTTTCACCTTTGGATGATGATCATAAGTGATGAGGCAAAGTTAGTGGGATGAATCATTAAAGAAGTTGGAGGACATGGAAAAGAACATGGATTAGGTGTCTTATAAGCATTTTACACATGTTACTTTTACTTAGAAGCGAGTTAGTAGTAAGTTATGTAAATCACCCATTAAGGTAGTGCCTAAAGTGGTTGGAGATGTCAACCGTCAATTAAATTAGTGGCTTAGTGGCCTTGAGACCACTTTCTTGTATTCTTGCCTAACAAGTTTCCAAAAGCCTATAAATAATTTATTTGAGCAAAGACTTCATTCATTAGAGAGAGTTAAAGCTTAGTATTCTTTGTATCAATAGTGAGTAATATAAAGGTTGACAATTTTGCTGTAAAGTTTTGTGCACCTTTCTTTTTTTATCGCTACTCATTCTATTGTGATAACTTAGTTAATTTCATAGGTTTACTTTGACTTTGTGGAAAACAGCTTAAACACAAGAAATTTGGTAAGGTTAAGTTGAATTATGAGTGTTCAACTACGGTACTTAGACTTTAACTCATTTTGTGTGCAAACTTAGAGTTCCTAGTAAAATTTTTGTAAAAATAGGGTTAGAAATATATTGGGTAAGTTTTGAGGCATCCGTAATAAAAACTAGTAGAAA
Source organism: Erythroxylum flavicans (assembly GCA_027576715.1). NCBI lineage: Eukaryota > Viridiplantae > Streptophyta > Magnoliopsida > Malpighiales > Erythroxylaceae > Erythroxylum > Erythroxylum flavicans. Next base: position 3,205,553 of record JANZXP010000004.1, read on the forward strand.
ACCTATTTATAGAGTTGAAATTTAATATTTTTGACCATAAAAATGGATTCAAAACATCAAAAAAACCTTATGGATTGGTCTAGCTTGAAAAGAAACCGAAGGAGAAGAGGTTGCACCGATTTGTCAAAGTCTTGGTCAACTCTTTTTAAACTGAACCAAATCGATGGTCTGAATCGAACCAGAGAGGGATAAAAAGATGACACGTGGACAAATTAGAAAAAGACACATGGCAATCAAATAGGATGTTGGCATGGCATATAATGATGATATGTCACGTGATTGGATGACATGTATGCTAATGTGGCTGATGACGTGTTAGATAAGGTGGTGATGACTATGCATCTTGTTGTTAACATGGTGTTGGTGTGTTATCTACATGGATGATGACGTGGCCAGAAGATTAACATGCATCTTCTTTGTCATTTCGTATGAAAAGACGATGCTTTACTAGTTTCGAAACAATATCGTTTAGTCTTATCTTCTTTCTCCAGACACTTGTAACTAAGGTTTTGAAGTTTAGCAGTTATTCTTGGCACGTGAGGGCGCATGTGTAGGTTTCTGGAATGATTTTTGTACAATTGTAATATACTCGAGAAGAGGAACAATTTAGTATATGGAAAATTATTTTTGGAGCAAATTTAGAAACTCAAAATATGAAAGCAGAATGCTGTGAAGGAAAAAATGAAAAAAGCTCCACAATTTCGAATCCTTTTATTACAAAAGAGGCCCTGATAGTATGTAAAAAAGAAAATAAGTTTTATTTATTTCATGTGTATAATTCACTGTACAAAAAAATATTTATATATAATTTTACTGGCTAAATATCACTAATTTTATGTTATATAATTATCAAAGATAAAATAAAAAGTAATGATAAAATTATTATCATATCATATCAAAGTACATCTTATCCTCATTATTGTTAACAAATGTAATTTAAAAATTTTTCTTAACATAAATCTATGCTTATAGCATGAAATGTTAATGTTAAAAGAATTCGGGAGATTCAAAGTGAACTCATGTCTCGAGTCTCCTGAACTTTGAGTTACCGCTCAAGGACTAGAGCATTTATATAGCTTCCTTAGGTTTTAAGTTCCAACCAGAAAAGAGATTCACGAACACAATAATTTCAAAGCTGTTATTCAGAAAGGATTCAGAAGGCGATGTTACTACGTCCCTTTCGCTCTTCGGGAAAGGCATTAGCCAACCAACTTTTACCGTAAGGTTCCTAAACGACGAATGTTTGGTAAGACAACGACGAGACAAACTGAGGAAATACGCTTATTTTCAGGTCTTCAAAAGTTGGCATCTCGTTTAGTTATTCTGTTTCTATGTTTAACAGGAAAAATCTTTGTACAGACAAAAAGATCCCCCGCATATCAAGTTATACCCAGAAACAAAGCAACACTCTGCCCAATACACCCTATAAACATCAAATCAGCTCCTTTTGAGAAAGGGTTAAAAACTTTATAAACCCTTTTCAGTGAATGATAAGATAAGGGAATGCCATTTGCAGTTCACATTTGATGACAAAGTCTTTTGCAGAGCCATGCGTTTTTATCAAAAGTGGAGTGAGTGACCTTTGAAATATATTAATTTATTTTCAAATTATTTTAAGAATCAAATTTCATGATTTTTTAGAGTTATTATTCAAATTTTGAAAATTTAATCATAATTATTGTAAGTTCATAATATTTCAGACGTCCATGCAAGAATATTCAGGTAAAATTGAAAATTCAAAACTTAAATAAGTATATTATAACTTTTAATTGTTGAATGGATGAATTTTTATTTAACTCAAATCTAATTACTAATTTAAGTTTCAAAATTCAAATTTAGTGTTAAAACCTTAAATTCTTTTTTAATTTAATTTTACTAACATTATAATTATTAAAGGTCATTTAAGAATGAATGAAATAGAGATATTAGCACCCTTTTTGTTGCTTTTAAGTGTAACTTGGTAGGATTCCTCCCCGTACCGTTGTGAATGTGATTAGGACTTACCATAAACACCTTGACAATGAAAAGACACAGTTAATGAGCTTAGGTGTGTAGTAGGACAGATCCATACGCCGTGACAACGATAGAACACATTTGATGAGCTTAAATGCGACCGTTCAATTAATAACTTGATATTATTTATAAATATAAGATAATATTCATTTAAAAAATTGACAATAATTTTAAAAAACACATAAAATATAATATCTACGTAAAAGAAAAAATTCAAATAAATAATAAATTTTAATGGTACATAATTTTTTATTCTCAAAGTTGATAATTTTTTGTTGAATTTAAATTGAATATTTGTTATTCTCAACGTTGAGATATTTCTTAGTAGACAAACATAATTACCAGCAAAGTCACGTTCTGGAGGAATTTGTCCATCCTGTTTTGTTAGTATATCTTTGGAGACAAAATCGATCATTAGAATCCTTATGTTTCATTTAATTAGTCTATACCTAAAATGGTTATCGAAAACAGCCTTTTTGTTTACAAAAAGGGAGTAAAATTGTGTATTATCATCATTCCAGCAAAACTCTCGTTCGGTGTTATTATTGTTGGTCAAAATGGTCTCCAATCAAAAAACCTTAACAATCTTGTTCCCTGGAAAGACGACTTATCACTTTGCTTAATGACACAAATTGTTTTTCTTGTAATGCGTAATACAAGTCTTAGTTACGTGCTCATGATCAAACGTAAAAGTAAATAAATGAAAAAACATGAAAAATATCTATTTTGCTTTTTATAACTTCAAACAAGCTTTTCAAAGTTGAAATCTTCGTGTTTTCACGACGACCTTTATGAAAGTCGATCAACTGGATGTCTTTAACGTCTTTTTGCTACTTTCTTAATGCGTGAACCTTTTAACAGGTCAACAAATATGAACGTTTACGACTTATTTAAGCAAAAATACGAGACCTTAACCTATATATATAACAACTATATCGGGTCTCTCTATCACAAACTTAATGCATGTCCGGCCCACACTGATTAGGGTTCATTTTCTTCACTATACTTCAGCCCATTAAACGAAATCCTTTATCTAGCTCCTTTATTATCTTTAACCGGATCAAATTCGATTTGTTTAACTGTAAATTTATTAAAATCGTAATTAATTGTTGTCAAACCTTAGGAAAAATTATAGCATTCTTGCCCTTGGACAATAATTGATTACAATAGATGTAACAGTTATAAGACTAGTAAAAAAGGTTAAGTCAAATCAATGCATAGGTCAACCAAATTTAAAAACCATTTGATCCAAAGATAACGAAAGTCTATAAGGCTTTCGATCCCGAAAAATATCAAATGCATGTGTCATACGTGACATAGTTCCAATACAATCACGCACTATCTAATATCTCACTAACATGAATGAGAAAATAAAGTGCGACAAACTAGGATGATACCTATATGATCTGAAACATATCATCTTTCCATTTATAGGTCTCAATTTCTCTGAACTTTATCCTAAACAACGTCAGAGAAATTTGTTTTCTCTCACTGAATGTTAAACTGCATTAGAAAAAACCTTTATGGGATTAAACACTTATATCTTCCCATGTCATATCGAATCCATGGATTTACATGTATATTTGTGTGTGTCCTAATGACCCAGGCCCAAGGTCAATCTATATATATATATGTCCAATGATCTTTTAAATACTTAAGATCGATACAAATGGTAAGACTTTCACCTGTATCGCAACAATATATAACAACATGTATGACTAAGACCAAAATGATTATCATGACTAAGACCAAAATGATTATCATCTTTATTGATAAAACATACTGTCATAATACATGAGAAACATACAAATGTACAAAGAGTAAATACTGTGATCCCTAACTAATAGTTTAACACCCCACTCTCATCTGACACATGCACGTGCACCCTTCGGACACATGTGCACCCTTCGGACACAAATGGTATATTAACCATTTCACCTTTACTATATCATACGGCATCGTAAGTAAAACCATAAATAACACATTATCTGAAAACCAAAATTTTCCTCATTTCATTTCTCAAACTATAAT
>JANZXP010000004.1:3211834-3252556 GCA_027576715.1 Erythroxylum flavicans
ATATTTTGAAAAATAAAACCATATAATATATTTGAATGTATCAAAACTTATTTAAATATAATAATTTCATTTTAATGTATGGAAAAAAATAATGATTTTGACTTTTGTGAGAGACTTAAATTTGTGTCATACTTACACAAATATCCTAATACCTAGACTAAATATATTTAGTCTTCTTTTGGTCCTTGAAGTTTTGAATTTATCCAATCTTGTCTTGAACAAATTTTCTTTTGGTCCTTGAACTTTTGTATGGTTGACATTGTCAAAACCTTAAACACGGAAACGTAAAGCATACAAAAAATATATACATGAACATGCTTTCTAATAGGTAACATATATCATGTCGCAGTACTGCTAACTCCCTAATTAGCATGTCAACCTTCTCACATTCCTCCAGTTCCTATCTATTTTACTAGGGGCAAATCTAATTAAATTCCATTGAAATTTTATAATAAAAGCTCATAAAAACTAATTCAAGCTATTCCATATTCGGCCAAAGTAAATGTCATTCTTTAATGTCATTTTTTCTTACGTTATTGATTTTAATTTAATTCATACAACATTCAAGACATATTTATCTCACTAATTAGTCAAAAATAACATGTATATCAAGTTTCTCAATTTAAACATAATGTATGCCAATTAGGGAAAATACAAATTATAAGTCCAAAAACTCAATTAATTACATATACTACTTCATTTAAAATTTAATTAAATATTTGAGCAATAATTTCATAAATCTCCAATTTTACTCAAGAACCCTAAATTTCTTAATACATAATTTTTAGGAAAAAGTATAATTGCAAGAACATATACCAAATTGATGTCCAAATCTTCAAATTAAACTTCCATAAACTTCAATTTCATCATCAATTTCTTATTCCTTCTCTTTCTCTTCTCTCTCTCCTTCGATTCATCTTCTTTATCTTCATAATATTGTATAACAAATTCAATTTCATGCATTTTATTCATCAATGCACACAACTACACCAAAATCATGTACTAAAAATAACAAAAGCTCCATTAACTTACCTTATAAATTTTCAGGTATTATTCATCAAGAACACCCATATACCTTTTCTTCATTTTTCCAATCTTTTTGTTGATATGGTAAGTTTAGGGACCCTAGGTTGATGATCTAGTGTTTAATAGGTTATTTGGGGGTTAAAATTAAAGAAAGTTGGCTTGAAAATGAAAGAAATGAAAGAAAAAAATGGAGAAGAAAGAAGGGAGGTGATTCTCGGTAATGTTTTGGAGAAGAAGAGAATGGGAAGTTAGACAAAAATGTCATGTGGTCCCTTATTAAAAGTTTTCCAATTCTTTTTGAATCAAAATTAAATTTAACTATTAATCCATTCTTTTCTTCTTCTCAATTAAAAAACTTATAAGAAAAATATGAACTTCACATAAAGACCTTAATTACTATCATTTATTTTCATTAATAGTTTTGGGTTTGACGTTAATCATTTCTTGGGTCAAACTTTAACTAGTGGTCAACTCTTGGTCAAACTCTCAAAACGAACTCATTTGGAGCTCTAATTTGATTCTGGAGCTGTCCAATGTCAAATAAAATAAAATACAGTTTGGGTCCCGAGCGTCACTATTCACCTCGGGATACACTATTCACGACCCAAAAAGTAATATTCATGAAATTGAGATTTTGGGGTGTTACACTTAGTCCTCAAGTGCTCTACCTTAATGTCACATTTTTGTATTAATTCCTTTATGATAAAATACTTAACCTCCAAATGCTTAGACCTTATGATGTTCTTATTACTGTTACTAAATAACACAGCAGAAAGATTATCACAATATAACCGAATGCGTCTAACCACTAAATCAACCACAAACAACTCAATTATCAAATTTTTGAGCCAAACTGCTTGTGTAGCAGCTTCATAGCATGTTACAAACTCTGCATATATAGTCGAGGAAGTCATTAGTGTCTACTTGATACTCTTTCACAATACTACACTTTTTGCTAACATAAAGATATACCCTGATGTGGACTTTCTGTCATCCAAACACATAACAAAATCCAAATTCATATACACTGTGAGGTTTAGATCGTTGACCCTTTTGTATGTCAACATATAATCCTTAGTTTCCTTTAAATTTCTCAACACTAGTTTAATTGTATTCCAGTGGTCTATTCTTGGATTAGCCAGATATCTATCTAGCAGTCCAACAGTAAATGCAATGTCCAATCTAGTGCATACCTGGGCATATATTAAACTTACCAATAACACTAGAATAAGACACATTCTTTATAGCCTCTCTTTGTATATCATTCTTTAGACAATGTGCTAAAGATAATCTCTCTCCATAAGAGATAGGCTCTACAATATGTTAACAATAAGCCATATTAAACCTTTGCAGCACTCGCTCAATGTATGCTCTCTGCAAGAGGCCTAATAAGTGTCAAGAACTGTCCCAGTGAATCTGAATAACTATGACAAAAGATGCTTATCCAAAGTCCTTCATGGCAAAATGCTTGGCCAAAAGTTGCTTAACCTTATGCAATATGGTCAAGTCATTTGATGCGAGAAAAATATCATCCACATGTAAAAGTAGAAAGATAATTTTGCTCCCCCTCACCTTGTAGTGCAAGCACTTTTTAACTTTATTTTCTACAAAGCCAAAAGAGGTAATAACCTCATCAAACATAAGGTACTACTGTTTGAAAGCTTTTTTCAAACCATATATTGATTTTCTTAGTTTACAAACCTTATTAACATTTTCTTGATCTTGAAATACTTCAGGTTGCTCCATATAAACCTCTTCACAAAAGCCTCCATTCAGGAAAGTGGTTTTAACATCCATTTGATGTAGCTTCATATCATAATGAGCTACTATTGTCATAACCACGCTGAATGCATCCTTGGAGAATAATGGAGAAAAGTAACAATAAAGTCAACCCCTTCTCTTTGAGTGAACCCTCTGGCAGCCAACCGAGCTTTAAACAACTCAACTTTTTGGTCTTGAAAAGTCATTTACAACTGATAGGTTTGTAATTCTGAGGCTAATCAACAAGCTTCCATACCTTATTATACTTCATAGTTTACATATCATCTTTCATTGCATCCCATCACAAATTTGCATGGAGTCCAGAAACAACTTCTGAAAAAGTAATTGGATCGACAACATGTTCAGTATCATAGTCTTGTTCACCCAAATAGACTACATAATTAGATGAAATAGCAGGTTTGCTCACTCGTGGATCTTCTTAACTGAATCGGTTCTTGTACCTCAGGAACCTTAGTTTGTATAGGTATGGGTTCCTGTTCCTTTACTGGCATGGTATCAAGACCTTAGTCTACTAGTTCTGACTGTATGAGTGATGGATACGAAACAACTATAGTATCCGTCTTACTATCATTTGAAGGGTGAGAAGGACCACCCTCATCATTGACATTTACATTTTATAAACTTAGATGTTTTTGACTCTACAATTCTAGACCCTCCTTTTCTACAATAAAATCTGTATTCCTTAGAGTGGTTGAGATATTCAACAAAATAGCAAGGAGTAGAATAAGAATGCAACTTATTTTCGTAAGGATTATATAAATGTACCTTAACAGAGTAGCCCCAAACATAAATATGCGCAAGGCTAGGCTTCCACCCATTCTAGAGTTTAAATGACGTCTTTAAAATTGATTTACTTCGGACTCTATTAAGTATGCACAAGGTAGTCTTTATGGCTTCACCCCAAAGGTAATCAGGTAAATTGGTTCTGCTCTGCATTTACCTCATCATGTCTTATAGGGTGCGATTATGCCTTTCGGCCACACCATTTTTCTCAAGACTACTTGACATAGTGAACTCAGCACTATTTCACATATTTGGAATAGGCCCTTTTCTTGTCCCTATGTTTATCGTAATATTCTCCTTCATGGTCGGATCTAACAATCTTGATGGACCTTGCCAATTGGTTCTCAACCTCAACCTTAAAATCTTGAATTGCTCAAGAACTTCAGACTTTTTTTAAAGTAAGAATACATAAACATTCATATGTTGATTATTTTTCGTGGTATCTTTAAATTTTATTATTGTTGTTTAGAAATAATTCCTAAGTTTGGATACATTTTTGTTTTGAGTTTTAATGCATGAAAGAGACAAACATTATTAATGGTTTGTCACTAAATTACTTTAAATACCTCACTGGTTTTATTGGATGAATATATGCAAGACTTGATGTATTTTTACACTAGTGTGAGCTTTTGAGCATATGAGTAATTCACCACAATTGTGCTTATATACTTTTCTTTGTGGCATGTTTTTCAAACATAACTTGTTTATGCCAGGACTTGCTTTTGAATACATTTTGCGACTACATTTTTGATGAATTAATGCATGGAGATAATAGGGAGCATTTAAACCATTTTTGACCTAAACAAATCTATCTTATTTTTTACATCCAGAGAACCAATTTAAGCCTTAACCTTTCTTTTCTTGATTACTAACCTTGTTATAAGCCACCTTTACCCTTTTTTGTTAACATCCTTAATAATTTTGAGCTCCTAAATTAAAGGAATTATATAAAGCTTATTTGCATATGATTGATTTAAGTTGCATTATTTTGATTTTTTATTTTCTATAGAATGGGGGAGAAGTGCAGTAAAAAAAGGTATTAAAAAAAGAAGAGAAATCTCCTTTTTGATGTTTCTTGTTCAAAAGAAAAAAATAAAAAAAGATGAGGTGATTGAAGGACGTTACTTGAATCAAGTGAATTTTGGACTAATTTGAGTTAAAAATTGTATATATAAGTTTGTATGATTCCTTTAATGTGTTTAACTTAAATTTTTTCTTGTCATACCTTACCTAAGCCACGTTACAACCCTTACCATGTTCCTTTAATTTATGTATTAAGTTCATTTTAAGAGTCAAATCCATGAGAGGGTGTCAAGTTTTATTTCATTTTATTTTGATGGAATTGATAAGGTTCTATATTTTTATTCTAAAAATGTGTCCTATAAGCATTTTTTTTCTCGATTGTTATTTTATCTTAAATCTGTAATGAGTATCAGCTTTTGGGATATTTCTCGATAACATGTAAGAAGATGAGAGGCTATTATAAGGATGGTTGATATATTGAATTGATATATGCTTGAAGACAAACATGAGTCCAGTGTGAAGGAAATTGATAAGATGTTATTTGGTTATGTTAATTAGATTTATCTCCTTGTTTTGGCTTAATTTTGGTGCGTAAATGAGAAAATTAATATTTATTTTACCTTAGGAGATGACAAGTGAAGATTGGATCAAACTGGAGCATTATTTGTCAAAATCACAAATGTTGGTGAAAGTTGATAGATTACTGCAGTAGATAAGGCAAGATCATGTTTAATGCCAGATTCATCATATGAGTTTGAATTCAATTATGAAACTTATTTCCAACTCTATTACGTAAGTATTTGGTTTCATTTAGATAGGAATCTCTGCAAGAAGGAGAGAGGAGAAAAACACGTTCTTCACTTTATCCATATCACCCTATTTTCGTTTCTTTGTGATTTTCTTTTCATCTTTCATCTTTTCTTTTATTTTTGGTGTTGGAACTAAAGTCATGTGCGACTAAATTCAAATATTCTAATTCAAAAAACCTTGTGAGGTTTTGTTTTAAATTTAGATTCGTATTTAATTCAAGTATTTCTTGTTTTGTATTCTTATATTTCATGAATAATTAATATTGATTGATCTAACTAATTAATTTAATAATGATTATTCTTTAGCTATTTATGAATTCAGTGATTCTTAATTGTCATGAAGGATTAGTACTAGTAGTAATTGTATATTTGACTTATGAGAAACAAGAAAACTACATTGAATAATTATAGCTATCTCATTTATTTAATTTAGGGTTTAGTCTTTTTCAAGAAGCTTATTGCTATTATTTAATTGATATATAATGCTATCATACCCAATCATTTTATGGTAAGTTTTAATTTAAATGTTAGGTTTGAACTAATTAATTTTAAAAATTTTGAGACTTATTATGATTATCTTAATAGGTTTTGGACTAATTGCTTGAATTTTGAAAATGATTCTTTTTAGACTAATGATCAATATTATAATTGGGTGAGATATTTCCCTTAAATTAGAATAATAACAATAACAACAACGACGACGACTTAATAAAAATCCTACTGAAACGAGGAGTCTAGGGAGATCTAATAGTATATAGCCTTACTCCTAACTTAAAATCAGAGTTAATTAAAATTGAACTTCTCATTCTTTATACTCAATTGATTTATTTCAATTTTTTGTTAATTTTAGTTCATTAATTAATTAATTAATTAATTATAAACCCCACTTTGTTTGGACAATTGAAATTAAGAAACTAGCTTTCAATTCTCTTGAGATTTGACCTAGTTCTACAACTACTACAAAATTCTAGTGAATCATAATTATATTTGAGGGCTTCAACAATCCAATTTTAACTATTTATCCAATTCTTTTTGTTAGATATATGATATATATCTTCTTATTTTGTTTTGGCATATTTATTATTAATTGGGCCTATAAGATATTGATTGGATGTTGATAGCTAATCAAGTATCATTGTTTGACTTGGATTAAAAAAGATATTAGGGATAATCTTCTAGTTGTGATAGAGTTCTATCTTTAATTGATGTGTATCTTGGTAAGATGTAATGGGTGACCCTACTTTTTGACTCCTTACGTGAGCGACTTGGTGATTGCTTTGTTCTTGGTTTTTGTTGGAGGTGTGTGCGTATCGTGTATGTCTTGATGAGGGGTTGAAGTGAATTTGTGGGTGTTATGTCAAAGGTGCAGTGTGCGTTAATTGTATTTTTGAAAAACACAGCTGAAGGTACACTTGTTTTTGGTTGGATATACACGGTGGTGGTTTAATTGTTTGTTGGATCAAGACTTGTCCTTCTTGACTTGTGCGTGAAAAACATATGGGGTTCTTTTGATTCTTGTATGGATGACATAACCTATGGTGTGTGGTTCTCTATTAAGGTTTTTACGCAATCCAAGCTGCGTATGTGTGCTGCACTTTTCATGATTGTGTGTGGTTAATGGGTTTGTGAGTGTAGCTGTAATTTTCTTTTGGAAATTGCAATAATCAATTGATTATTTTTGTGCTGGAATTTCTGTGGATCACGTAACCAGGGTTAAATGGTTTTGTGCTGCGTTTTCTTTGATGTGTTATCGTTGATTGGGTATTCTTGCAGCTATGATTTCTGCAGAAGTTTTCATGACTTGATTATGAGCTCTGAGTGAATCAACCCATTGATGTTGTGTCGACTTCCAGATTTATTTTAGTGGAGTTGAAGTTTTCGGGAAGTTGTTCTTCTCTTTTATCTCAATTGTATTATTGTTATGTTCTTAGTTGATTGATCACTTGAGTTGTTTTTATTAATTATCTTTTAATTATAGTTGTTTAGAAAAATCCTCTGTTGAGGTTAACACAAGTTGGTGGTGTTATTGGGAGTGAAAATCTTTCACGGAAAGTGAGGTTGAGAGATAGTGTCAAGGGTTGAGTGGTGTCGGCTCAGTAAAGCCTTTGATAAATCTATTGTACTTCGGTGAAAGTATTAATCTGGGTTAGGTCCCCGTAGATGTAGGCAAAGAGTGCCGAACTGCGTTACCAAATTTTTGGTATTGATCTGTTATTTCGCTTTTGATTATTTTTGTTTTTAATTGTGCTAGAGATGACCACGGTAAAATTGAAAAGTTTGCAAAACTACTACCTCCTATGGTTTTTCAATTGGTATCAGAGCAAGTCACTGAATCAGAACTTGGTACATCAAGTTGGTGCAGATCCGAGTTTCGCAATTGTGGCCATAAGAGAAGGAGCATCAATTATCAGGCCATCATTATTGGACGGTTTCAATTATCCTGCATAGAAATCATGGATGAGGGTCTTTATTCAGGCATAGGGAACAAGAGCATAGAACTCGGTATTATATGACTGACACATCCGATGATTACTAGTGATAAGGGAAAGGCAATTCTAAAAGATCCATCTGAATAGACAAGAGCTGAAGAAGATAGGGCACTTGGAAACTCACAAGCAATGTTCGCAATTTTTAATGTTATTGATGAAGGATGCTTCCCAATGATATTAGCCTGTGAGTTAGCTAAAGAAGCGTGAGACATTTTGTAGACTATTCATGAAGGGTCCAAATCTGTGATAGCGTCAAAACTACAGATATTAGCTGTGAGTTTTAAAAAACTAAAGATTGATGAAAATGACACTGTTGGGGACTTTCATGAAATATTGCGCGATATAACGAATCAGGCACATCAACTCGGGATGAAATATTCCAATTTGAAACTAGCCAAGAAGACGTTGAGATCACTACCTTCAAGATTTATTCCAAAAATTGTGGCAATCGAGGAGGCTCACGACATCAATGACTTGTCTCTTGAAAAGGTAATTGGAATTCTTACTAATTTTGAAATGAATTTGTTGAGGGGCAAACAAGAAAAGAGCAAAAGATTGGCACTACAAGTTGAAACTAGAAAGGACATAAATGATGTAGAAGATGAATCTGATGAAAATGAGGATATGGAATTATTGACAAGAAATTTCAGCAAGTGGTTAAAGAGAATGAAAAAGAGCAGACCTGAATTTGGACAACATGGTGGGAGTTCATCGAATAACAACTTAAAACAATAAGTCAAAACTTAAAAGGGTGAAAGGAAGGTGAAGAGAATCCAGTGTCATGAGTGTCAAGGCTTCGGGCACGTTCAAGCCGAATGTGCTAATACTTTGAAGAAAAGAAAGGAAAATCTTTTACTAGCACTCTGAGTGAGAATGAATCCGTGAGTGAATATGGGGTTTAAGAAGAAATCGCTAATGATGTTGCGTTAGTTGCTTTATACAGCAAAAGTCTAGTTACTTGCTTAATAGCAACTAAGAAGGAAGTAACTGAAGACGAAAAAGGGAGAAAATCGAAAAATTTTTAGAAAAACGCAAACAACTTAGCTCAAGACCTAATACAGATTATGACAGTGATGAAAGTGACCTAAATGATAGAAAGGAGAATATTTATGAGGCTTACAAAGCTATATATAAAAAATAGCTAAAAACGTGTAGAAAGAATGAAAGATTGAAGTAAGAAAATCTCTCCATGAAGAACACCATCCAATGGTTAGAAAAGAAATTGAAGTTGGCATTAGATGAGCTTGAAGAAGCTAGAATGAGATTAGTAAGTACCGAAAAAGGATTGAGAATATTAAATGGAGGCACAAAAAAACCAGACAAGTTAATGAAAATCGGTAAGGTTAAAGGGGATTTTTAAGGCATTGGCTATAAGGGTGAATGTTCCAAGGTGAATGATGAGAAAAATGATATATCTAGATCTGTCCAAGAAGAAACTTCGAGGAAGAATTTAAGGTTTGTACCCACATGTCATTTTTGTGGAGTTATCGGGCATATAAGCCCGAGATGTTATAATATGTTACAAATGACGTTTCAAAAAGGTCAAAACTGAAAATCTAGACACTCTCTATTAAATTTCTAGTAGCAACCCATGTTACCGAAGCACTCTTAGGTTACAAAGGGTCAAGGATAAGCACAAAGACATAGTGAAGGAAAAACAAAAAAGTGTCCAGATTCACAGTTAGGTACTGCTTATGAAGAAACTATTCAGACTGAGGATAAGTCAGTTACTTCAGATGAAGAAATCAATTAGACAGTTGATGACCGAGATAATGTGACAAAGAATAATCTCAAGTTTGAATTTTTTCGAGGGGCACATGGACTGTGTGCTTTACATTTTTGAAGTATAGTTTGATGTTATTTATTAAAAAAAAGGAAAAGAAGTTTTTTAAAAAAAGGATTTGTTTTCTTTAGTTCTTCTTTAATTTTTATGTTGCCATTATCGTCCATCTTTTTAGTAGTTTGCATTATGACTTCTATTTGGCTCCACCGAAGACTCTTCAACTCTCTCATCAGTATGGGTCTCTCTCAGGTATCTCTTTCTCTTTCGGGCATATCTCTTAGGTTTTGAATCGTGGTAAATTGTCATCTTGGCGTGCTTATGATTCTTCTACTGTACCTATTGTTGATTCTTATGATTCTGCGTTTTGACACTGTTTTGTCCCAAGAGGGAGACACCAAATTGTTTTTGGTGACTGTTCAATTCAAGGGCAGATTTGAAGATATATGTGTGACTATTTGTCTTAATTTTTGCCATTTTTTTGTCTTAGGGGGGATTTAGATGATTTGATTATTGATGGATGTTTTTTGGAACTTGATGACGTGTTGAGGAGTAGTATTTTTCAAATGAATTATGAATTTGATACTTATATATCCAATTATATTATTCAGGAGGAATTTCTTATTTGTGACAATTAATGCCAAAAAGGGAGAGATTGTTAGATATATGGTATATATCTTCTTATTTTGTTTTAACATATTTATTATTAATTGGACCTATAAGATATTAATTGGACGATGATAGCTAATCAAGTATCTTTGTTTGACTTAGATTAAAAAAGATACTGGGGATATTCTTCTATTTGTGATAGAATTTTATCTCTAATTAATGTGTATATTGGCAAGATGTAGTGGGTGATCCTACTTCTTGACTCCTTACATGAGTGACTTGGTGATTGCTTTGTTCTTGGTTTTTATTGGAGGTGTGTGCGTATCGTGTATGTCTTGATGAGGGGTTAAAGTGAATCTGTGGGTGTTATGTCAAAGGTGCAGTGTGCGTTAATTGTATTTTTGAAAAACACAGCTGAAGGTGTACTTGTTCTTTTTGGTTGGATATACATGGTGGTGGTTTAATTGTTTGTTGAATCAAGACTTGTCCTTCTTGACTTGTGCGTGAAAGACATATGGTGTTCTTTTGATTCTTGTGTGGATGACGTAACCTATAGTGTGTGGTTCTCTATTAGGGTTTTTACGCAATCCAAGCTGCATATGTGTGCTGCACTTTTCATGATTGTGTGTGATTAATGAGTTTGTGAGTCCAGCTGTAATTTTCTTTTGGGAATTGCTAGAATCAGCTGGTTATCATTGTGCTGGAATTTATGTGGATCACATCACCTGGGTTGAATGGTTTTGTGCTACGTTTTCTTTGATGTGATGTCGTTGATTGGGTATTCTTGCAGCTGTGATTTCTGCAGAAGTTTTCGTGACTTGATTATGAGTTCTGTGTGAATCAACCATTGTTGTTGCGACAACTTCTAGATTTATTTCAGTGGAGTTGAAGTTTTGAGAAATTGTTCTTCTCTTTTATTTCAAGTGTATTATTGTTATGTTCTTACTTTATTGATCACTGAAGTTATTTTTATTAATTATCTTTTAATTATAGTTGTTTTGAAAAATCCTCTATTGAGGTTAGCAAGAGTCGGTCGTGTTATTGGGAGTGAAAATCTTTCACAGGAAGTAAGGTTGAGAGATAGTGTCAATGGTTGAGTGGTGTCGGCTCAGTAAAGCCTTTAGTAAATCTATTGTACTTCGGTAAAAGTATTAATCTGGGTGAAGGCCCCGCAGACGTAGGCAAGGAGTGCCGAACTGTGTTACCAAATTTCTGATGTTGATCAGTTATTTCACTTTCGATTGTTTTTCGTTTTTATTTGTGCTAGAGACAACCACGGTAAAATTGGAAAGTTTACGAAAGTACTACCTCCTACGATTTTTCACTTTTAAACCACCTTATATATATGTAGCATATAACATCTTCGTGCAGTTCTCATCCAATCCTGAAAGAGACATGACAAAATTTTACCTCCCACTTCATTTTCCATAGGCTTGGTAATAGATAGGGCCACCCTCGGGTCCACCTAGGTCCGAGCTTAACTAAAATATTTGTATTCGGACCAGAAGTTTCAGGTACAAGCTTGAATCTAATAAGGCATATATATTTAAAATTTTAAATTTGTTCCCTTAAAATTTTCAGAATTTGAACCATAAGGAGTGAGCAATTAGAGTCTGAGCTTGAATTTGACCAAAAATTTGAATTTTTTTAAAGACATTTGAACTCAGCTCGAAGTTCAATCAACGTGGCTCGATCGAGCCGAGCAATTTCTGCCAAGTCTATTTTTCATTGCTTAGTTTATTCCACTAAGGATAGCCGTGCAGATAACTAAGGAAATTGAAACAAGAAATTGTAACCATTCTTACCATTTATTCTATTGAGCACACTTATGTACAGCCAAAGAAACAACTAAAGGAGAAAGAAGATACTAAAAAGCCTAGAAAACCCCTCTCACGGCCTTCTGATGTCAAAAACCAAAGCTACGATCGATGAGTGAACAACTAGGAGGTCACTAGTAAAAAAGATATATACACACAGGTACGATCTTAGAAATTTTAGTAGAACATGATCTCGTATTAATGTGTAAGGTTTGGCAATGAGTCAAACATGGGTCCGCTCAAGTTCATGCTCAGCCAAAAAATTTCTACTTAAGTAGGATGGTCCAAAATTCATGTCAAAGCTTAAATTTTTTTAAAAAAATCCAAACATAACCCAAAGTCCAATCAATTTTGATTGGGCCAATTGACTTTGAGAGCAAACCCAAACTTAACTGCCACCCTTGAGTATATTATACTTGAAAACTTGAATCAAAAATACAATTTGATATTAGGCATAACAAATAAGTTCAAGTCCAGCTTAGCCCGAAACCAACCTGTCTAACTCTATTTAATCAAGCTTTGGATTTCAAGTCAATCTCGACCTGAGTCACCTGACCTAACTTGAAACTTAAAAATTTTTTAAAAAATGACTAAAACTTAACTTAATCTCATTTGAGATCCAAAAATTATAAAAAATTGATGTTATTTCTCAAATTTATTCTTTTAAATAAATAATCAATCTAGACCAAGCTCAATCAAGCTTCAAGCCATCCAAGCTCGATCGAGCTCAAGATCAAGTTGTGAAATATGATGTCTTAGTTCTTTTCTTAGTCCTTCATTTCTTTGTAATTTTTTTCATATTTATTCTATTTCTTTATTCTCTCCTATGTGATTTTATATAGATCTATAAATTGTATGCAGTACAAAGTTCATGATGCAAAACTCATTTAGTTCATCCTATTATATTATTCTATCAGTTCAGCTCAGCAGATATCCATTTCAACTTCCCTGATCAGAAAATTAGTGGTTCAATGATACAAAGACAAACCATGAGGATACAAAAGGTAATATTCTGGCAATGCGATCTAATTTCCCTAGTCTACACTAACAACTTACAACTATGTTGAATTTCTTTGGACAGTATAAGCAAGCTTTTGGAACCTGAAGCATTTTACATGATGCATGTTTCCAGTTGCTAATGGTGAATAAGTTGAGTGCGAGGAAACAAAATGTGTTACGACAGCTACAAGACTTGAATCCAATATAGTCAGTTTCAAGATCAGTGCAGAGAGTCTGGATGATCCTTACACCCTCACCAAGGTCGACCCTTTCCCCCAAGCCGCCGTGCCAATTCAAAATCCTTCTTCACTGAAACAATCAAATAGACAAAAGTTCTTTAATCAATTGTTGGTGAAACAACCCAGATCACCCATTTTGATCTTAGGAAATCAATGTATCATCTGATGAGCTTCAAATTATTTGAATTGTGAGTCATAATTTTCTTCAATCATAAACTGTCCAAAACCATAAATTTTACACGTGCAAACCCAATTTCACCTGATAAAAGTCCCAGATTCCCATTTCTGAAGAACTTCAATAAATATGAAACCACAAACATTTCTCATGCAGATCAAGTCTAAAACAAGTCGAGGGCAAACAAGTATATGATCAGATTGATAGAGAAGCTCTACATAAATTTTGATCTGTAACTTCAACCACAGATTGCTAAAAATGTTAATTGTAGCAATGTTGCAACAATGTAACTTTGTCAATACGCAGACGGCAAATAAGTGAAAAGAGGTTTTCAGATTCATTTGCCAGCAAAGGCCAACTTACTTAGTGTAACACGTTTTGCATGAATTGCACAGAGCATTCCATCTTCAAACAAATGAACCAAAAAGTCCTCCGCTGCCTACAAGTAAGAGAAACAAACAATGAGCTGTATAGTTCTGGGATCCTTTTATTTCAGGCAAATGAAGAGGCAGATAAGCTCTTCAACTCTGTCTTGAGGAGGGAATTACCCCAGAGAAGGGCCAGAAAGGCGGTTCCTGCTCCTTACATTGTATCCCAATGTAGAATCTATTCAGAATTTAAGTTCTAGAGAGTAAATGCATAACTCATCAAGCAGTCATAATACTAATATATGCAAATAGATGATTTAAAGTAGGAGGGACAGAATCTAATCTAATGTTGGTGACATAGATATATTTGTATGCTCTCTTGCACAATATCACATACTACTGCTGACATGCATCTAGATTGGAACCTAAACACATGCATAGATTTATGCTTGCAAATAAACATCAGTGTTAATACATCTTTAGCCAATGAAGAGGACATGTTACCTCTTGAATTGCTACCAAGGCTTCAGCTGTCCAGCGGTTGACTTCTATGCTAAATTCCTGGGTAATTGTTCGCACCTGTAGATCAATAAGGCGATTATTACCGAGCCAAAACTTCACCATTGTACTATGGAGCTTTAAACTCATACTTGAAGCATTCCACAAGTCAAGCCACCGAAAAAGAATAAAGAACTAGGAAGTTTCCACAATTCCTTGGTAGAATATCACGAAAACAAATTTATGGGAAAGGTATGTAAAGTTTGTGTCAAGATACAAAATTATTTTAGAATCATTTAGCAAGATGAAAAGGACTAGGTCTCTTAACAAACATTGAAACCATAAGTACATTAATTGATTCCCTAAGCTTGTACCTTTCCAAGTCTGTTTATAAAGATTCAAGAACATATCAGTCCAACTTCAGTTATTACCACATCATTGTGTAGGGTAAAATACGGAGTTGTTGAGAGATTGTATCTTAGAGATAGACAGAAAGAGATAAAGAGAGCTCACAACTCGAATGAAGCTGGTAGCTGGGATGATTGGTTTCCAAGTCTTCTGATAGAAGCGTATTTCACGCAATGCCTTTGTTCCTGGCTTAAACCGATGTGGTTTCCTCTGACTTTGAGCCGGCGGAGCTGAAAATGAAACACATCAATTGGAGAAGAAAATTAGCAACTCAGAACCAACACATCACCGCAATTAGAATTAACTTAACTAGCAGATGAACAAAAAGACTCACTCTGGGGGCCACTTTTTCTTGTTGATCTTCGACTTGGTTGTGCAGACTTTATTGGTTCATATAGAAGAGAAAGAACAATGTCACAAATTAGTAAGAGAACTACACATCAAAATACAAGTTCAAAACGACGGATAAAAAGAGAAATGAATAGAGAAAGACAGTCAGAGAGTCTAGTTAAACAGTGAGAGGAAATAGGAATAAGAAACATGCTACATGCTAATGTAATTATGTTAAGTATCTCTCACCCCCTCCAGAGTCCAGTGGGACCAAATCTAACTATGCCCAGTTGAAATATCCAAATTTGAGAAAACAGACAAAAAATTTCAACTTCTTTACACCAATCATTCAATAATCAAACAGAGGACTTAAACGAAATGCATTTTCCATCGACTCGAAAACAGAAGAAAGAGAAGTACAGAGAGATATGTTCTATTTGGTGTTTGAACATCTCATAGGACGCGACCCTTGGCACTAGCAAACATAATCTCGATATGGGGCTTCTAGTTTACAACTTTTAACTTCAAACACCAGACAAGTTACACAAACATAACAACAGAAACTAGAAACCACGTTTCTTTGCAGCATTTTCTCATTAACCAAACACGCAAAATAAATATAACGAGAACACCATGGAAGGGAAGTACCGATGATGGGGTTGAAGGTGAAGCTCCTGGGGCGTCATTTCCTGCTTCAGAGAGACGAAATCTTTTAGGAATCCAAAAAAAAAAAAAACACCAAACTCCCACCATTTGCATACAGAATTCTGGCAAAACCGAAAAACCTTTCACTCCCAGCAAATGCGCATACTTGGTTACTATATCTAAGAGATTTTACCAGATTTTCGAGCCCGGGGCCGGTAGGCCTTCTGTTTGACTCTGGCCATGGCTCAAGCGTCAGAAAGAAAAGAGTCCGTCGGCGATATGGGAATTGGGACTTCCACTTTTGTTTTGGGAAGTAGATTTACCGCTCTATTTCAGTTTGAAATTACACCTTTCCATTTTGGCCCGTTAAGTCACCCGCTTAATTCCAAAAAATGAAAAAGGTCTGACCAATTAAAAAAGAGAAAAAATTTAGAGTAATTTATTAGAGATTTTATTTTTTTCGTAATTTTTATTATAATTTTTAAATTTTCTGTTTGATTTATTTTAATAATTTTTATTATTAAAAATTGATCAGTTTTATAATTAATCAATCAATTTTTATAAATTAATAAATTTTTATAAATTAAAACAAATTAATTAATTTTTTATTTAATAATCTCTTTTTTTAATCAAATTACAAAATCTTCCATAAATAAAGATAATTATATTTGAATTTTTTTAATTTTATTCGATATTTACTTAATTTTAATTTTATTCTGTGTCACAACTGAAATACACAACCAGATTGGATGAAGGAGTCCACATAAAATCCATTGCATGATTTCATTATCTCCATCTTTCCAAAACATCATCTAAAGCTATAAAAGGTTGTGTACAAGGAAAACGGACTACACCCTTAGAATATAGGTTTCAGAAGTCCCTGGCATAGCAACTGTCTGCGAAGAAACACGCCGGAAAATATCGGTTGATCAACCGATGGCTTTAGGGCTGAGATGGGGAAGGTGAACTTGGAGGCTTGAAATCCGGATACTGCGAAACACAGGAAAATAGTTCTTGTTCAGTGCTTAGACCAACATGAATATGTATTCACTTTTAACTACTCCTGTGCTTTCCTTCAAGGAAATACCAGGACGGAAGAGAACTGAAATGCATAACAGGGATGGGAGTGGAAATTACATATGGATATGGTGACAGTGGCCTGGGAAACTTAGGTTCTGATTCTGCTTTAACTTCAACTTTGGGTATTGAATTTATTTGTAGAGCTGGTTCTGCAGAAGCTTCCGCTTTCTGTACACTGTCTGCAGTAGCAGGTTCTGAAACTCCCTGAGGACGTGCAGGAAGAGCCTTACTAGTCTCAATTGATGGTAGAAGAGCCGTGCCGATTTGCTAGATGGATGATATGTGAAATCACATTACTATAGTAATTATACTTTGGTTTACAAAACAAGCATACTACTTCAAGAAGATCACAAGATCTGTGCTTAGGTACCTTTATATCTTCAACAAGCTCCTTAGGTGCAACCTTGGTGTTCACAAACTGACCTACTAGTTCCAGCGTTTCCTTACGCTTCTGTTGATGATAATGCAAGAACTCAAACTGATGCATTTGCAAATCCAAGATAGAAGATCTCAGGCAATACTAGCAATAAGAGGGGACACTTACCTCTGCGAAAAGGAGTTTTGAGCTTGCAAACTGGACAATAGCAACTGAGCCCAATAGTTGGAGTATTGTTTCTATCTGAGAAGATACATACAAAATGTCAATGCTGCAACTTGCAGCACAATGATCTCAACCATCTAAAGATAAAAAAGCACAACGAGATAAAGGATCAAAAGTGAAAAGACTGTGAAACGGACCTCGGAAAATACCAATACACCTAATCCGGCAGCAGCTGCAATTCCTAAGGCAACTGGCAAGGCATCAGCACCATCCTGCAAGATAATATCGTGAGTAAAAAAAGACTGTGATGAGAAGTTTAAGGATTGGAGACACATAGGCCAGATTCCCAACAGGAAAATCTTGTAAATAAGCAATGGAATAGCGCATAAGGAGGATACATACCCCAAAGGCATCTGTAATAGCATCAAGACTTAATAATTTCTTTGGGGGTATCCAAGGGAGGCCACTATTCTGCAAAATAAGCATGTCACCACAAATTTTCTGTTTCCTTTGTTATCAGATCAAAGGGGGGAAATGATGTGAAGGACGGAAAAAGAACAACTCTAAGTACCTTCCATCCTCGGGGTCCATCGGCACCATCTTTGATTCCATAAGCTGCTTTAAATCCATTAACGGTGACCAATTCAGCAACCAATTCGGAGTTCCCATCAAATCTGGCTTACATCACAAATTAGCAAGCGAGCTTCCTAATTTGTCTACAACAATTAGAATCTGATATAATTTTTTGGGAGTAAAGGATTGTCAACAAGGACGTTCTAGTGGTTGGTTTGCAAGGAAATTGCAGAAAATTACAGAAAAAATTTACATAAAACAGTATGTTAAATTGAAGAAATTCAATCAAGTGCAGTTTTAGTAAACGGTGAGAGTAACTATGACTCTTTTCAGGCAGTCAAATGCTTCGTCATCTAATCAGTGACACACATGATTGAATTAGCAAGATTTTCACTGTCCCTATCTGCTATCCAGAGAAACTAAGCTAAGGGAACGGGCTTGGTGGGATCAGCAGGGAAAGAAGGCCGTGTTGAACTTGAATCTAGTCCCATTTTGTGAAATGACTTGAAAGGTGGAGGATAACTGAACCATAGGTGTTTTGGAATACACTAGCTAAGCAACTAATGAAATCAAACATGGACTTTTGAGTTTGATACAACAACTATTTAGCAAATACAATGCAGGCAGTAATCTATTTCTATGTCTCAGGCAATTTCCACTAAAATATGTAATGCCTAAGCTCCAATTGCGGAATAAGTGATAGAAGAGGTAAATCTTGATGAACCAGGTAATTTTCTTTTCTATACACTAGAAACTAGAAACTATAAACTGATGAGGAGAGACCAGAAAACCTTACTTGTCTAGGATGAACAATGTAGTACTTTCTGGTTCCTTAAACTTCAAAGACAGCTTCTTGAGAAAACTTGGTTTATCTTCACCTTTGTAAAAAATTGACACCGGTTTCTTACCCAATCCCCTAATGTCAGGACTACCCACTTGTCTAAACTCCACCGGTGCTCTCATATCAAGTAACTGCGCATTTACGTCGTCACCTATTACAGAGTAAGCTTTTCTTGCAGACTCAACACCCCAGGGCTTTGGACTCTTAAGAACCTGAGATAGAACCAATGGAACTGCCAAAGCTGTCACACCACCTGCCAAAATTGTTGGGTTTTCGGTTGCGAAGTTGATGAAACCGTCAAGAACTCCATTCACATCAAAGGTTGATGTGGACAATGTCTGCTGTAGTGCTTCTTCATATGTTAAAGCTTTAGCCAGTCCAGTGCTAAGAAATGAAGATGCTAGAACAAGACCTCCATTAAAACCCCTTGATAAGCATTCTAGTATACTTGGTGGGTTCGTGCTTGAAGAAGTAGCAGAGCTAGTGAGTTTGAGTGATGAAGTTGTAGGCAGAGCCAAGATTCCGTTGGTGTTTCTTTTTCTCCGACAAAGAACAGAAGCTGGAATTAAGCCTGCAGCATTGAGGGCCTCCATGGCATAATTCTTGATCAAGAATGAGCCTTTAACCTCTCAAAGAAATGAAGCAGAAACTTGAAGCAGGTTAAAATCTAGGCCACTCATTGGACGACAGGTTTAACTGAGATCAGAGCTGATGATTATGAGGACAGTAGATTACTGTTCCATGTCGTCGAAGTTGTGGGATTGTGTGGCTGAAAAACAAGAGCAAGTTTATGGATGTTGTACGGTAATTTGACGGCTGAAGTTGCCATTTACAATTTAATTTCCATCAAAAGATTATAAGCATGTGCATCAATTTTTTTTTAACGGAGAAATTCAGAACTGTTATCTTTTTGATCGTGTAATGGTAAATTTTTCTATTGATACAATATTCTTTGAATTATGTCAATTGGCTATTTTATACTGAGTAAGTCTTGTATAACAGATCCGATTAAGAGAGTGCAGGTAGAAGATTCGAATACAGCACCTTTTGACTTTATGCCTCTCATTCTACCAGCTTGACTATCCTAAAGGCATGTACATTATAATATTACTAATATCGTAAACATAATTTAAAAGTAATAATAGAAATAATAATAACAATAATAATAATAATTCATAAAATAATACCATTTACTATTTGATAAGTCACTTAAAATGTTATATAAATTAGATTAATGACTTAATTATTAGAAATTGAACAACAACATCAACACTCAGTAAATCTGCTAACACATAAAGTCTAAAGAGGTCTAATAGTACATAGTTTTACCTCTAATTAATAAATCTATTAGAAATTGAGAGGAATTTAATTTTATTAAAATTTAAAAGTGTTGTTAATATCATTTTTAGAACATTAACAATTGACATATAACATAGTATTAATAGTGGAGATTTAGTTAAAGTTCTTTAAAAATGTTAGAATGTGATTTTTTATTTTAATAATTTAAAAGATGAAGAATTGAAAATATAGATACACAAAATTGTAAATTTTAATTAAATGAAACTTATTCTTTAATTTTAATTTACTAATTATTAAATAACTTATTTAAAAATATATTTTTTTATGTTATTTACTTAAAACTAATAATTCAAGAGTGAATTTAAATTAAACTTGTAAATATCATCTAAATTTAATATGTAACTTAATTTTAAATTATTATATATATTTGATGACTTACCTAATGCACATTTAAAATTTAATTTATGAATTTTATTAAATATAAAAAAGCAGTTTCACCAAATATTTATTTGCTTACATCAAGCATTAAGATTGATTATCAATTAATTAAATTAAGTTGTTTAAATTTGTATGTGCAATATCTTTTCCAAAAAGATTATACCGAGCCTGGTTTGGAGTTCAATTTTTTTAAAAATTAGGTTCAATATTCGGTCAACTCGGACCTAACACATTAATCTTGGACCTGATTAAATCGGGCTTGGCCCAAATGCCATCCCTAACCTTTTGTTTGTGTAGATTTCCATTTTATTCTCATTACAAATTACAATGTAGACCAATTACGGGTTTTGGGCCTGAAACTGATTGCACTAAGCGTTACAGTGAGCCCTTAAACCGTTCTGTCAGGACTCAGGATTGGATAATAATACCAAAAAATCAACAGGGGCAAATATCTATGAAGAAGAGTTATGTCCTTGCAGATAAACCCACAAGTCCTTGTCCCTCTTGAAAAACCCTGCCTGCCTTGAATTCATTTTCGTGGTATCAGAGCAGGTAACTACTACTCTTCTTCCTTCTCTCTTCTTTCTGTTTCTTCTACTTCTACTGTAGTTGTGTTCCATGGTGTTGTATTGTATTGTTTGTTAGTTATATGTCTGTAAAGCTTGCTCCATATCCTATCAAGTGCGTAAATATGGAACATAAACTGTTGGGTTTCTCATCCAACGGATCAAGGTCTACTTCTTTACCTGTCTTTCTCTCGTACAAATCTCATTTCATAAAAAAACCCAAGTTCTCTGTCAAAAACCATGTCTCCATCGCCACGTATCAGCAACAGAGGTTGCAATTTTTGGGAAAAAGCTTGGTCTTTCAGGATAAGAACGTTGGTTTGTGGGACACTAGGAGAAAAAACCATATCCCTTTTGAGCCGGTAAGAGCTGCTGTGAAGAGAAGAAAAGAACTTCCGTTTGACAATGTGATTCAGAGAGACAAGAAGCTCAAATTGGTTTTAAAGATTAGGAAGATTTTGGTGAGTCAACCTGATAGAATAATGTCTCTCAAGCAATTGGGTAGATACAGAAGGGACTTGGGCCTAGAAAAGAAGCGTCGATTTATAGCTTTATTGAAGAAGTTTCCTGCTATGTTTGAAATTTTGGAAGAAGGAGTTTATTCCTTGCGGTTTAGAATGACACCAGAAGCTGAAAGACTTTACTTGGAGGAGTTGAAGATTAGGAATGAGATGGAGGATTTGTTGGTAGTTAAACTAAGGAAATTGTTGATGATGTCATTGGAGAAGAGAATTTTGTTGGGGAAAATAGCACATTTGATGACTGACTTGGGGCTACCCAAAGAATTCAGGGATACCATATGTCACAGATATCCACAATATTTCAGAGTTGTTGCAACTGAACGTGGCCCTGCTCTAGAGTTAACTAATTGGGATCCTGAGCTTGCAGTATCAGCTGCCGAATTAGCTGAGGAGGAGAATCGTGCCAGAGAGTTGGAAGAGAAAGATTTGATCATTAGTAGGCCACTAAAGTTCAACAGAGTAAAGCTACCGAAGGGTTTACAGCTTTCAAAGGGTGAAATGAGAAAGCTTAGTAAGTTTAGAAGTATACCTTATATATCTCCATATGTGGACTTTTCCCATTTGAAACAGGGCACAATAGAGAAAGAAAAGCACGCTTGTGGTGTTGTTCATGAGATTTTGAGTCTCACAGTTGAGAAGAGGACCCTTGTGGATCACCTTACGCATTTTCGAGAGGAATTTAGATTCTCTCAACAGTTGAGAGGTATGCTAATAAGGCATCCGGATATGTTTTATGTGTCTTTGAAAGGGGATAGGGATTCAGTTTTCCTCAGAGAAGCATACCAGGATTCTAATTTGATAGATAAGGACCGGTTGTTGCTTATAAAAGAGAAGCTTCGTTCTCTTATTGCAGCTCCAAGATTTCCGATACGGGGTTCAACAAAGAAAGATGCTGTTGATGCTGAAGATGGAGCTGTGGCGTCAGCAGATAGTGAAGTTGAAGATTGGTCAGATATTGATAGTTACATGACTGGTGATAAGCTTGATGATGACGACGATACTGATGATTATGAAGATGATTGGAGTGATGACGATGATCTTCCACCTGATTTTAATGAAGATGATACAAATGTAAAGGTGCACGTGAGCAAAACAATCAATCGGCTAGATAAATCAGTGAATAATGAAGAGAAGGTGTTGGTTCCTGTGTTTCCTGATGGCCGGCAGAGGGAACGATGGTAAAATGCGATACTTTTCTGCCATACATGGTAAAAGTTTTACTGAAGTGGGAAGATTACCCTCAGATGGTTACAGGTTCTTTCAGTTTTCTTGGAGGGAGGAAGTACGTGATCAGGGGACAAGATTCTGTAGTGTTGAATACCTGACATTCTTTTTCCAAAGCTTGATAAAAATCCAGACATTATGATACTGCATAACTGTGGAACCATCGGAAGAGATTCTATAGTGGAACCATTGTCCCCAGAACCTGTTCTTAGCATTGTAATAGGTTGCGCCCTAAATGATGTAAAACAATCTTTTTATTGAGCAAGCATAAGATCATGACATTTTATCAATAATTTTGAACTCTCTTATGGTCGAGCAAATCCTCTTCTCGAATTTGTGAACACATCATGTTATTATCTCGACAGTAAGTCCAATCCCCACAGTCATATTTGATACCATTAATCATTCCAACCTGTGATGACCTGTGTTTTTCAATTCCAAGCCTGTGATGATTTGTAATCGTAGAACCAAATTTCAATGAGGAATGTCTCATTCCCTTGCAGGGTCCTGAACGCCCCTGACATTTTAATTGACGTCCAGAACGCTGTTTCATAGAGTTTTCAGCGTTCAGGCTACAGCAGATTTCTTACAGGAATGATAGTAGAAATTTCTACTAAAGTAGCTCGCTGGACAACACAAGAATCCTCTATTGAATGGTAGTTGGCGTTCAAATTTTCGAAGTGGACCTCCGTTGCTCTCGGATTTTAGTTAGATAATTATTGGATGATGAACTTCCTGTAGTGCTTTAGACCAAAGATACGTTAAGCTCTCAGTACAGAATTTCTTCCCACAAAAACATTTCGATGATAAAATTAGTGCAAGTCTGAAGAGATATTAAGATAGACCATGATGTTAGACATTTTTGCCTAATTTTGTTAATTTTTTATTCAATGGACAGTTATTAATTGTAATTTGGTTTTTAAATAAATTATCGGTTAAGTTACATAATTTGATCTAGATAAAGATAATAAAGTGACTCAATAAATAATCTAAATTAATAGGTCGAAGTTCGGGTGAAAAATGGAACCAGATTAGTGTGGACCTGGTCCATATCGGCCTTGTGATGGAGAAGTCCAATATGGAAGCTATATATATAAGTTATGGTCTCCTGCAGTTGCTTATATCATTCACGAGCATAAGGAATCTCTGACCTATTAAGAGAGTTCGTGTTTTGAGAAAACTGTAGAAAGACGTAGCTCGTGTCTCGGTGATGTATTCCCGTGAAGACAGTGGTGGATTCGGGATCGATTCGGCTTCGAAAAGTTCGATTGAAGTTTTAGAACCGAAAATAAGGTATTTCTGCATTTCTCCGTTTTTTGCTCTTTCATGTTTGATCCAGAATACGTGACTAAGGACTCGTCACGTATTACATGTGGTATCAGAGCGGTGACGTGATCGGGTGGTTAAAAACGAAAATTTTTTTATTTTTCTTTCTATAAGGTTTTCGGAGAGTTAGCTTCTGTTTCTTGGTTTTTTCTTACTTTTTATTGCATGAAAGTAGTGTACATATGTTTAGCCTTAAGAAACAGGTTGAAAAAGAGCCTGAGAAGCTGAAAAAATGATCCGAACACTCGCCTGACAGCGCACAGCAGCGGGAGGCAGTGAATGTGTGGGGCGCATGCAACGCACGCGCTGACACGTGGCAGCATACGGGCTAACGCGTGTCTGGCGCCTGTGATGCACAATGAGCAGTGCATGGAGACTAATAAATATGCCCATACTTTAATTGTAATAAGTACCCAACTGATACATAATTAGCTGTATTATCTGTAACAAAATGCACAATATTCTTTGGTCTAACCCACTCAACAATTTCAAAGAGTAATTCGGATAAAACATTAGTACTTTTTACCATGTCAGAAGCATCAATAGGCTTGATAAAAGTTGTTCCAATATTACAATAAACCAAGAAATTAATCAAGGTTCTTTGTTTTTGATCAGTCCACCCATCTGCCATAATAGTGCATCATGTTAATTCCCAACTAGATTTATATGTATTCACAATTAACTAACATTCATTTTTTAAATCTTGAAGCAAAGGCACATGCAACTCATAATAAGATGGTACCTTAAATTTTGGACCTATTACTATTGTGACATCAATTGTTTGTTAAAAATATGGCGAATTTAACAAACACTTGTGGTGTTTCATCATCTCCAAAAGATATATCATGAGCTTCTTTATTTTCCTCTTTCTTTTTTATTTGTTGCTGCAAATATTTTCCAATCATATCACGTACATCAAGTGATACTTTTTTGCAAAAAGCAATATCAGTCTTAACACTAGCAAGATGTTTTTCATTTTAAAAATCCCCCCTTTAAATATTTTACTGCAAAACATACAGTTATATTGGATATTTCCATCAGATGCTTGAGAAGAAAAAAAATAATTTCATGCTAGATTGAATTTACCACGAGTAGAGGATGATTCATATTCTCCATTAGGATTTATCCTAAAAAGTATAAAAAAATAATTAGGTATACTATTGTCAAGGCAAAAGTATACAACTTAAATAATTCTCATTATCAATTGTAATAAAGAAGACAAAGAGCAACAGAATGGATACATAAAAGACCAACAAATGTTACTCACTTATTAAACTTTGCTCCAACAATTGCTCCACTTCAAATAGCCTATCCAAATATTGCTAGTTTTCAATTTTGGTACTTTAGATCAACAAATTGAATAGTTGAAATAGTATATATAACCCAACTATCAAAACCTGAAATTGATATGAAATAGAGTTCTAAATATTAAAAAAATTGATATGAAATAGAGTTCTAACCAACTAAGCTACTCCAACCACCTGACCGACATTTTTATTAATTAATAATATAGAAATGCATTGACGCTATCACATCACTCCACAACTCCTGCCTCATTATTTCGTAATATTCAACAAAAGTGGAAAACTCGAGGAAAGCATGCATAAACATACATCAATTGAACTATATAAGGTTTTAAACCATCTTTAAATTGAACACGTTGCATATTTATAGGTGGCTAAACTATTACATGACTAGCTAAAATCACATAATAGGACCAAAAGTTACATTGTGTATGCAAAAGCAAGTTGATGTTAGTTTTGACAACATAAACAAACCAATAGCATAGGCATAAATGGGAATAGGACAAAAGATAAATGTGGATGTGGCTTCATTTTTGGAAGGGTTTTCCAAAAGCTCATACAATGAATCCAGGCATCTGCGGAGGCTCATCAAGCCAATGCCTTCACTGTAACTTGGAGAACCTTGATTTCTTCTGTATAGATAGACAACAAAAACACTATAAAGTTGGATTTATACTTGAATATCTTCACTCTTTATTCCCTTTGAGAATGTTGTATTTGTAGAGAGGACATGTAACATTCATCTTCAGCCATTTCACAATGCACGTGGAATGAAAATGATGGTTGCAAGGAATTCTGTGAATTGCTTAACTTACAACAAAACTCCCACCAGCTTAAACCTAACCTAACGTGGTTCTTTATTAGTTATTATCTAACAGCTTCGTGTTTGAAATATGTAGAATTTGATTATAAATCAATAAAAGAAAAAGTAAGTAGATTTAATTATTTCATCCAGTTAAGCAATTAAAATTAAATTGAAGTCTACCATTCTAATCATAGAATCAACAAATTTATTTTTAACATAAACAAAACACTTATTCCATGTCTTTCTTTTATCTCTACCTCTATTCTTTTTCTTTTTCTCCAATCTCAAAATATCTTTCTTTTCGTCCTCTAACTCTACTCTCTTCCTTATCTCAAAGTCCTATTTTTCATCATCTTTGTGTTCATCTTTTTTCCTTTACTTCTATCTCTATTTTTTTCTTCTTCTAATTCACTATTTATATATTGGACATAATCAATTAACAAGTTCAATTAATAACCTTATCTCACATATACTTCTTTTATCTGTACCTCAATTATATTTCTCTTTCTCGAAGTTCTATATAAAGTTTTGGGTTTATATTTCCTTTTCCTAATATCTACCTCTATTTGTTTTCTTTTCCAATCCATTGTTAAGTGTCATAATATCATCATTTTTTTCTTCTTCCAGCTACTCTAATTAGTTAATGGCCGATCACCTCCTATTAAATCTCATCTTTGTAACTGCAATATATTTGTCTAATAATTTCCCATGATTCACATAGTTGATTAGTTAACCAAACAATGTTATGAGTCAATTATGAAACTCAATTCTAATTCTTATCTCCTGTCAACTTACAGCGTCCTCATGCAGAAGTATGCGTTCACTTGCCAAGTATCCACTGCTTGTTTCAATAGGAATCATTTTCCCAACTCTAACACCCTCCTTTTCACTATTTTTGGTTTCTTGAAATATGTAATTTGGAAGTACACTAAGATCTGCCTCTGATGCACCTTCCTACAAATTCACAAAGTACATATCTTAGTGTACTTCCAAAGTACATATTTCAAGAAACAAGCACAGGATCTTCAATTACACACTTGAAAAATTCTAATACCAAGAGGCAGTTAAAGAGATCCATTTACTAGGACTTGATCATCAATTTGAAGAAAATGCAAACCCCTTCATACCTACCCTGCAACAGGATAAAGAATCGCTATATTGCACGGTAAGTAGCAACATAGTGCAATCCTAATCAAACATGTCAAAACAACACAAAAGATTGCAAAGAACACATCAAACGCCAAAAATACTACAGCCAACTTGTAAAAATACAAAATCAGATACTATAATATTTGTTGCAAACTAACTCTGTCTTGTGAGCTTAATATGAAAAAATATCCTAACAAATTAGGATTCTTTCTATATGCATATGAAGAATCCATTCTAGGACTTAGTAAAACCTTGATTATTACTTTATAAGGTTTATAATCACTTCACACATATTATTTTTAAACTTACGACACGTCTTACAGAAAACATTTCAAAGAGAAATCTAAGAACTCAAAAAATAACTATATTGAATCTTTTTGTTTGGGCTACAGAACTGATCAAATAACAAAAATTTATAGGGCTCTGTATGAGAAAGAAGAACGACCCAAAGGAGGTGTGACTCAGACCCAGAGGAGGTATGTTTGTTTGAGTTGGATGAGAGTCTGGGTCGGGTCGAGGAAGATGAGTTTTGGAATTGGGAGGAGGTCATACTTAAAAGGTTCACACCACGGGTAGATTATAGTGCTAGGAATGAGGTTGTTGGCTGACGTCGACGGAGGCTCAACAAAGTCCGTCATGGATTTATAGAGAGAAAGTTACAAAGAGAGAGAAATGGAGATTTGTTGGGCTTTTCTTCTTTTTTTAAATTTTATGCAGATCGAGAGAATAGCAGCAAAGTGGGAGAAGTGGGGTCCAAGGAAGGGAGAGAAGAGGGGTGACTGGTGAGACAAAAGATTAGGTATTTTTCTATCGCCCTTTATATCGTTGAACCGAACCTACCAGTTTTCATATTGACAAGTTTTTAACTAAAACTGAACCAGACCACTGACCGGTTTAGACTTTTTTTGGTCGGACCAGCTAGTTCAGTTTGCTTTTTAAAACTTTGCTAATAACAAATGGTTAACATGATCTTGAGGAAACAGAATAACATCTTATTAAAATAAAAGACAACTTTCATAGGGTACTATTGCCACATGCATCTCCAAATTCCACTTGTTATACATTATGGCTTCGTGGTTCTGATTGTAACAACTCCTCCCTCCTAAAATATTATTATCCTCAAGAATGCAAAAAATTAGGAAACTCTTGGTAAAAACCATCCTTTTAACCTAAGATGCCTCAGACTTGTCAAGGCCTAGCTATTTGATGAGAAATTCATCCCTTCTTCAATTTCCACGAACAGCAAGAATGTCTTCAGGTTGCTTAAGATCATTAGTGAACTCACCTGTTCCCTTGGGTAATGTTGTTGTAGTCAACACATGGGTCCTCGCATGCTTTTTGAGTAATGAGACATGGAAAACAAGGTAGATTCAACTTGACATGGAAGTTCCAACTTGTAAGCCACCTTTCCAATTTTTCCCAATACTTTAAAAGGACAATAAAAACCCGCAGCGAGCTTTTGTGATG
Organism: Erythroxylum flavicans; assembly: GCA_027576715.1. NCBI lineage: Eukaryota > Viridiplantae > Streptophyta > Magnoliopsida > Malpighiales > Erythroxylaceae > Erythroxylum > Erythroxylum flavicans. Next base: position 3,240,749 of record JANZXP010000004.1, read on the forward strand.
ACCTTCTTGAAACTGATACTTGTCTAGTTGGAGCTTTATATAGACTACATCACCTTTCTCAAATTCCCTTTCCATATGATTGCTATCATTGACTTGCTTCATCCTGTTTTATGCAGCTAAGAGGCAACTACGAAGCTCTTTAAGAACTTCATCTTGCAATAAGAGATTGTCTTCTACAACTTGCACTTTAGCAGTTCCAGACACATACAAGAGCATAGTAAGCAGTGGCTGGCCATAGACAATCTCAAAGTGGGTGGTCTAAGTTACCGAATGAATGATAGTGTTGTATCAATATTCTGCCCAAGTAATCCAGTCCATTCCTTCATTCTCTCACTTGTGAAGCCACATAGGAACATTTCAACAGTTCAATTTACCACCTCAGTTTGGCAGTCTATTTATGGGTGATAAAATGAGCTGAAATTAAAACAGGTACTTTGTAGTTTGAAAAGTTCTTTCCAAAACTCACTTGTAAAAATAGGGATTCTATCACAAACAATGGATTTTGGCATTCCATAGAGCTTAAAAATGATGTCGAAGAAAACTTCAGCAACTTAGATGGGTGTGTATGGGTGAGTCATTTGAATAAAATGAGCATAGTTTGATAACCGATTTACTACCATTAACAACATAGTCTTCCCCTTAGAAGTTGGTAGCATCTACACAAAATTCATTTAAATATCCACCCATACTTATGTTGGAATTGGCAGCAGTTGTAGTAATCATGTCGGACATTGTAAGTCAGCCTTGTACCTTTGACAAACATCGCATGCACGAATGAACTGACAGATAGTTTTTTTCATTTTCTTCCAATAAAAGATTCCACGAAGCCGATGCAGGGTCTTGAAATATCCTTCATGGCTACCTACCTTTATGTATTTCACTCAAAATTATAGGAATAAGTGAAGAGTCCTTAGGGAGATGGATTTTTTCCTTGAAGAATAAAATCCCATGTTTTACTGTCCAAGGTCCAATAGCTTTATCCTCTCCTACTAATCAATGGATCGTTTAGAGGCTTGGGTGATAGCGATTTTCTTCATGGATGGATTCTAACCACTGTGAAGTAGGGGACAAGAGTGCCCAAACTTCAACCTGTTATTCCTTTCTAGATCAATATTTGCTGCCATATTTTCCATTCCTAGTTTAAACTCAATACTAAAATCGTACCCAAGGAACTTGATAGGCCATGTTTGTTGAGCTTTTGTGGCTATCTTTTGTTCCCATAAAAACTTAAGGCTTCGTTGTTCAATCCTTGCTACGAAATGCCTTCCAAGTAAATATGGATGCCATTTTTATACTGCAAAGACTAGTGCCATTAGTTCCTTCTCATATGTTGAAAGAAAGAGATTTTTACCTTTGAGGCTAGAACTTAAGTATGCAATCTGTCTTTCATTTTTCATGAGAACAACGTTAATTCCTACACCAGAAGCATCATATTCCACCACGAAAGGAATAGAGAAATCAGGTAGTGCTAAGACTGGCACCTTGGTTATAGCTTCTTTTAGCTAGTAGCAGGATTTTTATTGCATCACTCCAAATAAAGGCATTTTTCTTAAGCATTTTCGTTAATGGTCTAGCAATGATGCCATAGCCTACTATGAACCGACGATAATAAACTGTTAATCCAAAGAAGCCTCTTAATTTCTTAACATTTTTTGGTTTTGGTCAACTTGTCATGGCTTCAACCTTATCCAAATCTATCATCACTTCCTGAGCTCCAATAATATGCCTCAAACATTGAACCTATATATGAGCAAACCGACATTTTTCTTCTTCATAACTAACTAATTATCCTTCAAAATTGAAAACAGTACTTGAGCATGGTTAAGATTTTCATCCCACTCTTTACTATAGAACAAAATGTTATAAAAAATACTAATATAAACATCCTCAAATATTTTTGAAAGATAACATTCATAAGGGCTTGAAATGTTGAAGAAAAATTTGAAAAACCGAAAGGCATTCCCATAAATTCAAATTGATCGTGGTGTATTCTAAAAGTTGTTTTGGCGATGTCATCTTCACTCATCCTGATTTGATGATAGCCTGAATAAGGATCTAGTTTTCTAAACCATCTTACACCATGTAATTCATCTAAAAGCTTTTCGATGGTAGGTATGGGAAACTCATCCTTAACAGTCACTTGATTAAGTGCTTGATAGTCAACACAAAATCTCCATGACCTATCACTTTTCTTAACCAAAAGAACTGGTGAAGAAAAAAGACTCCTACTTAGTTAGATGATCCCTTATTCCAACCTTTTCGAGACCATTTGCTTGATTTCTTGCTTTTGAAAATGTGGATAATGGAAAGGTCGGACTCTGATTGGCCCACTACCCTATTGGAGGGGTATTTGGAGGTCGCGCTCTCGGCTGGGTGGAAGCCCCTTAGTAGTTGAAAAGACTTCTGGAAATTCTGTTGAAGTTGCATCCATTTCGCTGAATCTTATTGCTCTTCCTTGGGTGGGTCGATATATGAAATTTGCAAGAGTGTGCCTTTACCACCACTTTGCCGAAGTACCTTGCTGAAGGCTTTCCTTTAAATTAATTAAGCTTCTAAAGTTCCTATGCCTTGTAATGTCACCACACCAATGTCATTCTTGAACTTCATGACCATTTCCTTAAAATCCCAAAAGATTATACCAAATGTTTGAAGCCATTAGGCACCTAGTATTGCACCACACCCTTATAACTATAAAAGTAAGACGTCCATTGAGAATTTGGTCTCGTGGAGGATGAGAGGTACTCGTCGACAAACTCCAGTATAACTCAACTTCTCCCTGCTAGCCACCATGACCCTGAGTATAGGCCCCGACTCACATGGCAGTCTTAAAGATCGAGCCACTTTCTTATGCAGAAAGTTATGAGTAGATCCTAAGTCCATGAACACCGTAATTTCTACTCAGGTCACCTTCGCTTGAACCCGTATTGTCTAGGGTATGGATACTCCTGTCAAAGCATGAAGTGAAATTTAAGGAGAATCCAACTTGTCATTGGTGAATCCGGCTTCTTGCTCTTCATTGTCGTTGCTCAAAGAAGCTTCGATTTCCTAATCTAACTCAGTGAAAAATAGCTTCTTACATTGATGCCTGGTCATAAATGGCTCATCACAGTGGAAGCAAAGACCTTATTGGGGTTGTTCCTGAAGTTCAGCTTAGGTAAATTTTCGGGCATTACTAGTGTTAGAGGGAAAGACTTTTCTTGCTTTTGTTGTTGATTGATCCCACAGAAGGCTTTTACTAGGTTCATTGGTCCCCTTCTGGTGTTGTTGAGCATCTGATTTTGGTGGAACCCCTAAGCTCGAAATTTGTGACCTTACTTTCAAAGACCTTGGTAAAGCCCATTGCTCAACTAAGGTTTCTAGTTCGTTGGGCCTGCACATAAGCTCTTACATTCTCCTTAAGCCCACTAAGGAAACATCCCATCTCTTGCTTATCGGTTAAAGCATCTGTTTTGGACAAGTTTGACTTGATCTTCAGGTTAGGTATTCTAAAAACCAAAAAACTATTCTGCCTGACAAATCCAATTAATTGGGTCTTCTTATCCATCATATTTTGAAAAATTCAATTTTGCTAATTTTGGGGCAAGATTCCCACTTGTTGCTTCCTTGTCAGCATTCTTTCAAACATCCCTAGGCCTGTTAAGAGACGTCTCCTCTTTAGCATGAGGCATGTCTGCCACCTGCTTTATAACTAATTCCAATCCAGCACTCAAGCCAGCAATCTGCTGCTCCAATCTAAGAAAATCATAATTGTGTTGATTGTCGGCCATACCTAGCTCTGATACCAAATTGTTAAGATCACGATTGGATCCATAGCTTTGATCACGTCCTGAAGTTCAGCCAGATTGTTGGCGAGCTATTTTGGAAAGAGTTAGAAAGATAAATTACAATTAACACAAAGTTTTAGAAAGATAATAGTTCAATTCTTTATTCATGACTCATGCCTTATATATAGGCTTACAAGTAACGGTTATAAACCAAACCCCATAATTTAAGCAAATGCATTGACCACTCCCTAATAACAAATGGTTGACCTAATCTTAAGGAAATAGAATAAAAACTTATCAAAGTCGAAAACAGATTTCGTAGGGGACTGCTGCCAAGTACATCTCCACATTTGCTCTTTTTATGCATTATGGCTTCATGGTTCTGATTGTAACACCGCTCTTCACTCATTTTTGTATGTGAGCTAAATGATGACACTACGAATAAAATTGTGGTCATAAGCAGACAAGCTGAGGAGTGTGACTTGATTCAACATTTCAAGTTCTTTATTCTCACATTACCTACCTTTTCAATATTCTTCTGCTTCTTTATTAAAAAAATAAATGGATTTGGAAGAATCAGTAATTCATGCACCATGCAACCAAAAGAGGGATAATTGCAGAGTCCTCATCCTTTGAACCCAAGTTTGAGGACGAGACGTGGCGCAATGTGTAGTAGTAGTACAAGCACTTATTTCACTTATATTATTTGTTTTTTATTTTCTGCTTTAGTTTGCTAACTTAAATAGAAAAGAAAAAAATTATTTGAATAAAATTAATAAAAATCATAAAAAATAAATTATTTTAATTATATTTTCTTATCATAATTTGATTTATCATCATCTACATATATATTATAAATTATTTATCATAATTTGATTTATCACCATATACATATATATTATTAATTATTTAATATCGATTACTAATAAGAATCTAATAATATTAATTTTATAATTAATTTAAAAATATTTTTAAAATTAAATAATTTAAAATCCAAATATATTAAATATATAAATATGAAAATTTTAATAATTAAAATATATTAAAAATAATTATTAATTTATAAATAAACTTTTACTTATCAAATTATTTATTTCAATAACCATAACAAAATTTTATTAATGTTTATTAGTAAATTTTAGAAAGGAGATTGAAATAAACTTATTTATTTATTTATTTCTCAAATTAGTTTATTTTTAAATTCTATCTAATATTTAATTATTATTAATAATAAAAATATAATTACATTGACGTTATCAACCAAATATGTTTTTGTTTATGTTTAAAAAGTAAAAATAAAAATAAGATACAAAAAATAAAATTGCAATAAAAATAGAAATAAACTCAAGCGGTTTGCTATATAATTATAAGTGTTTAAAAATATTTTACTTATATAAATTATTAAAAAATAATTCGTGATAGTAAATATTTAAGAATATAATATTTTTTACAAAATGATAAAGTTTATCATTTCATAAGAATGGGCTGACTCCAAATCTTATAAGTTTCGAACTCAAGCCTAAATTCGAATTTAATTCATAAATTCTTTGAAATTATCACGTAAATTATAGATTATTATACAATTTAAAAAATTATTTTATACACAGAATTAGTTAATCTAATGGTTAAAATGTTAAGGTTGAACTCAACACTGGAATTATATTGAAAAAAACCAACAGTATGGGCGAGCTTACCGAAGATACCTTAACACGTAAGAATATACTCCTAGGAACCTAATACATATAGTCCAGAAAAAGAGTAAACACTCACATCCCAAGTTTTGTTGTATGTTAATGGACACGATTGAGATACTTTAATCTGGTTTGTTCCTTGTTTAAGGTGGCTTGACCGTTATGGCTCTTTATTCCTTGTTCTTACCTTCTCTTTTGGTCCGATGAGAGTTCAGTTTTGGAATTATAAAAAGATATGGTTTAATAGTAACATACAAGTTAAGTTTAACTTTATATTTAGTGACAGATATAGAGTCCAAAGTTTATTATTATAGAATATAAAGATGAAAGACATGCACTAATTTTAAATATCAGAAAGATAGTTATATTTTATGAGTAACCAATACCGATCTTTTAAGAATTAGATTGGAAGTTTTAAAGTTTATAAGGTTCAACTGATATTAGATCATTATAAAATTAATTAAAAATTGAATAAAAATAAGAAATTTGAAATATGATTGAAAGAGATTATCTTTACCCGTAAAAGAATTTGAAGTTTGATAAAAAATATTGTTCAATAAAAATTAATTGATTTATTTTAATTTATAGGAATTTATTTATTAATAAAAATTGACAGATTAATTAATAAATTGATTAGTTTTAACAACAAGAGTTATTAAAGTAAATCAAAAAAATTAAAAACTGAACCAAAAAGTTAGACAGTAATTTAAGATTTTTACGGTTAAATTGGTCGAACTGGTTGAGTTTTTTAATATACTAATTAGTAATTACATCAAAATTTGCACAAAAAAGTTGACTAATGAAGAAAGATATATTTAAACTTTGATTTGTAAAGAGTGGCTCGTATATTCTTTAAATCTAATCGAATCATATTAGTTCAGTATGCTAATTTTGTGGACTCTACAATAAAATAATTACTTAAAGCAAGATAAGCCCCTGACTCAACGCAAGTAGAAACCAACAAAAGCACGGACGTGTGCATGCACACATGCGATTTTAAAAGTAAAGATAATCTCAATTAGGTGAGGCTCGTTGCCTATAAAAGGATCTACAGGTCGTTTGTTGAGGGAATCAGAGTTGGTTCAGAAGATGAATCTTCCAAGGCAGTGGTTGCTCACTCTCCCTCAAGGGCTTCCCAAGTTGTAACCTCCGTTAATTACTTACGGATACTTATAAAGGCAAGTTGGGAGCCACTGAAGGGGAATAAGCAGCCTATGCCTTGCCATCGAGCATCCTTTATCAGCTTTCAATATCAATACATCTCATGTTCGTTGCTTTTCAGTTTTCACTATATATATATATATATATATGCCTTCAAATCCTACTTTGGGTCCAGCTTTCCTAACAGATTTCACCCTTGTCTTCTCTTCAATTGATGTGGATCCTTAAATTTTTTCTATGCAGGCATGGTAAAATTCAAGAGAAGAAGAAATTATGTAAATATAATACCAGATATATATGTTACTGCTTGAGTTTCTGTCCAAACGTGAAGGGCAATGATGAAAGTCTACCCTTTCTTTTTGTGTTCTCGGCGTGCATCAATAGGCATCAACAATTATTGCCAAATTCCAGGATTTCTTGGTTCCATCATATATAAGAACATGCTTCCTTTCAGCTCCTACTGTCTAGGACAAAAACTCTGTTTCGACATGACTTCATCAAAAGATCACAATCACATAAAGCTTCATTGAGTTCAACCTGAAGGTCTGGTTTCTGGGTCGGACCAACCAATATACATGTTTCAAGAATTCTGTTAGATCCAGGAAGAGTTTATTGTTCGGGGATTAAGGGCTTTAAACCTCATTCTTTGCCAAAACTTAACTTCTGGTAAGAACTTTCATATATTATACTCTAAACCAGAATAAAAACAAAAAGAACAAGATCAATTTTTTATTGGAAAACCTTAATGAAAGCTATATATTTGTTTATTAATATCAAACCATCAAAAGCTTGTACTTTTGGGGGAAATCGACGTACTTAGACGAAATCAGAATGTTACTGTAACATAAATTGACGTGTAGATGTTGTTATATAGGTAAAAACAACTAACAGTTTATGAAAATTACTTAAGTTGATATAGATGTTTAACGAAAATAAGTTTAAGCTAAGCTTTCCACGTCGAATTTCAGCATATTCTTCTACTTATCTTTTGGTTTATCACCAATAGACTTTTCCATTACAAAAATAGAGAAGTGAAAACGATAGACGTGCGAGCAAGAAAATAATACGGCAGAAGGATTCAGGTAGGAAATTAAGATTTTTCAGATCTGGTGTATTGGAAATTGTGTATTTTTTATGATGACAAAATGATAATGCAAATATAAGCTAACCCCCTCTCGAGTTACATAGTTTGCAGATTCTAAAGAAAAAGAGTTGATCTTCGTTATGGTTAAGTGGATTAGCAAAGCATAGAGTTTATTTTTATTTTATTGTAATATTAGCCTCTACGTAAGGGAGTCTTAGGATGGTATATAACCATGTCTTGGTAGCAGGACATTGATGAAACATTTTCATACTACATATGTGCATGTAATTGAATCTCTTTTTTTACAAATAAGGAGTACTCGCTTCATTTAACAGAATTTTAGAGTGTGTCTAAGTGTTAAATATTGTTGCACGAACATGGACTCTTTATGTGAGTACTTTGAAAAGAAAATTTATGTTTATCATTTACAATGGATGTTAGTAATTGCTAATATATCAAATTGGTTGATGTGATCTTTTGATAAAAGATAGAAGCACTTCGGTAGGATTAGATGTATTAGTCAACTTTATTAAAATTTAGTTTAGAAGATGGTGAAAATTTGTTAAGATACATTGGATAAAATTTGCTTTGACATGATCTTATCATTTTTAGGTTTATCTTCTCATTTTAAAATTTAGTCACCATTCTAGGAAGAGTATAAATAAGAGATCAAGAGTTCGTCTTTTGGTATGTGGTATGATATAAAATTAGGCCATTTATATTGAGCATTTTACACACAGATATAAAACACTATTTGAGTTCCATCTATCATTCTTACTTGCAAGTAGTTTCTCTATTTCATTTCGACTTCTCTCACTTGTTTTATTGTACCTTTTTGCTTATCTAAGAGGTAATTGAGGTAGCTTTATTTTAATATTTTGTGAGAATTAGGGAATCTTGTGTGAGTTTATTAAAAACTAGCAACAGTTGGGGTTGACTACTTGAGAGTTGAGAACTATAAATGCAGTTCTTTGATAGTTGGGGGTACAGGGTAGATTATGATCTATATGTACTATTAAGTTGACTCTTAAGTTAGTAGAATCATTTGAAATTCCCACTAAGTCATGGTTTTTCTTCCTGTCGGAGTCAGGGAGGTCTTTCACATAAAAATATTATGTCTTAGTTATTTATATTTTATTTTTAAAATTTGATTAAGAACTTAACTAAAACAAGTTTACAAAATTAAAAACTTAGTTAATAAAAGAAAATTTTGTGTTACTCAATTCATCACCCCTTTTGAGTAGTGCTTGATCAATCTAATAATTAATATCAGAGCAACTTCTCCCTAATAAAGGCTACCCCTAAGGAGAGATCCAAGCATCCGATAAGATTAAGGAAGGTTACTATGATTAATGCACTTCCTTATTTGATGGAAGACATTGTGGTTGGTTATCAAAAATTGTCCTCTCAAGTGTACGCATACCAATGCTGATGGTACCAAGGAAGAAATCCCAGAATCCAAGTTCACTATAGAGGAACATATAAAGATAAAAATGCATCTGCTCAAAAAATGGATTCAAAATGGCTTGCTATCTTAAAAATGAAACTAGTGTCTTGAGCTTAGAACAACTAAGGAGATGTGGGATCTTTTTTAGGTAACTCATAAAGGTACCTATTACGTAAAACAATCTAAGATATATTTACTAACTACCCAATGTGAACGGTTTAAAATGAATAAAAGTGAATCTATTCATGATATGTTTGCTTGATTTACGAACATTGTCAATGAGCTTAATTACTTTGGAAAGACTCAACACTGAAGAAAAGGTTAGGAAATTACTTTGCAATTTGCCACTAAAATGGATGCCTAATGTTATTGCTATCTAAGAGGCCAAGGATTTTTCTACTTTGCGTTTTAAAGATATGATTGGTAACCTTATGACACATGAGATAGTATTGAAGAACTAAAGTTCAATTCAGAAAGACAAGGGGATTGCTCTCAAGGAAATTTTGAATGTGAGTGACTTAGACTTTGATGATGATGACATTGCCATTCAAGAAGTTCCTTAAGAACTCAAAGTCAACCAAAAAAGGCAACACATACAAAGGTAAGTCCCCTTCTTTGTCATTTAAGAAGAATGTTGATGGTTGCTTTAAATATGGCAGTCTAGACTATCTGATCAAGGATTGCCATAAATAGGATGAAAAATGTGAGAAGGAACGAAACAAAAGAACGTGGTAAGGAATGTGGAAACAAATTTGAAGAGAAAGAGTTTAGAAGAGTCATGTTGGTTGCGTGGGGAGATTTAGATGATAGTGAGGTTGATATTGAAGATTCTAATTATATAGCAAATCTTTGTTTGACGGCTCAGTCTGAAAAAAGTGTAATGCATACTGATGATGAATCCAATGCAAATGCATTTGAATGGAAAAAGATCTTAGAAACTTGCTCAAAAGAAACATTACTTGATTTATGTCGTTGTCTTGCAAATAATTGTGAAGATACTACTCATAAAGTTGATGTCTTAAAAGATGTTATTTTAGGGTTAAAGGAAGAGTTAAGAGTCATAACTAAAAAGAAACAAACCCTTGTTTGTTGACCCTCACATCACCTCATTCATTTAGCCATTAAATCTTGTATGAGTGAGGAAGTTTCATGGTATAAAAATTCAACTTCTCAACTAAGATAATGCTAACTAAATTCGTGTAACTATATCCATCAATAATCATCCTCACATAGCCTAGGAGTCACAGCGACAACTTACTTTCTTGATTCACAAGTGTAAACAATGTCATGTACCATATTATTGAAATCAATTGTAGGTGATTAATTCAAACATAAATACTTCAACTTCACTGTGATTAATTCAAAGTTAGTATTAACACAAGAAATTCATAGGTTTAATAAACTTGATAGTTCTTTGCATAATAAACCCCTAGGATGGTATATAGGTTGGAAACTCATGATGTAGCTCTCGTGAGGCTTATCAGTGAAAAATTTCACAAGCCTAAGAGTCACAACGACAACTTGCTTTCTTGATTCACAGGTATAAACAATGTCACGTACTATAATATTGAAATTAATTGTAGGCGATTATTTCAAACATAAATACTTCAATGTCATGTGATTAATTCAAAGTTAGTATTAACATAAGAAATTCATAGGTTTAATAGACATGACAATTATTTGCATAATAAACCCCTAGAACGATATATGGGCTGGAAACCCATGATACAACTCCTATAAGGCTTATTGGTGAAAATTTGCATGAGCGTAGGAGTCACAATGACAACTTGCTTTCTTGATTTACAAGTGTAAACAATACCATATACCATAGTATTGAAATCAATTGTAGCTGCTTAATTCAAACATAAATACTTCAAAAGTTAGTATTAACACAAGAAATTCATAGGTTTAATAGACTTGACAGTTCTTTGCATAATAAACCCTAGGATGGTATATAGGCTGGAAACCCGTGATGCAGCTCCCATGAGGCTTATCGGTAAATGAAGTATATATGTTCTTGACAGTGATTGTGCCAGGGCATACAAATCTAAACATAAAATTGATATATTCTTACAACCATTGATATCTAAATTGCAACATCTTTGGAAATATGGTGTGGGAATATATGATGTGTCTCTGAAACAAAATTTTACGTTGAGAGCAGCTTTGATGTGGACTATTAGTGATTTTTTGGCATATGCTATATTTTCTGGATGGAGCACAGCAGGAAAATGGGCTTGTCCTTATTGTGGCAATAATTCTGATGTGTTTTATCTTCCAAACAGGGGCAAAACATGTTGGTTTAAAAACTACAAGAAATTTCTTCCTCCAAATCATCCATTTAGACGCAATAAACAAAAGTTAATTAAAAATATGATGGTACAAACACCTCCTCCCCCTCACAAAGATGGTGAAGAGATATTACAGGAGATTGATGAATTAGGGTTGCTGAAAGGTACATAATTTGAAGTTGATGAAGTTAATACAAGCATTATTAAAAACTTTAATTGGAGAAAATGAAGCATCTTTTGGGATTTGCCATATTGGAAAACTAATTTAATATATCATAATCTAGATGTGATGAATATTGAAAAAAATATTTTTGACAATTTGTTCAATACCATAATGAACATTGAAGGGAGAACAAAAGACAATGCAAAA
>JANZXP010000004.1:3252656-3268430 GCA_027576715.1 Erythroxylum flavicans
ATTTAACAACATCATTCAATCATTCATTTATACCTAATACACCTTACTTACTTTAATCACCTAATCCATCATCAACTAGGTTCATTCTAGGCCTTATTCGAGCCTAAATACATCATAAGGAAGTATCCTAGCATTAATCATATCAAACATCACTTAAAAGACAACATTTTTGTCCTTGTGCCTGCCCATGATCTTGATGGACTTTCCCACAATCACGATAGAAGTTTATGAAACTAGCCACGGTTGTGGGGACTCTGCCATAATCATGACAGAACCAAATTTTTCCAGGCCACGATTGTGCACCGAAGGCCACGATCTTGCCCTGCTTTTCTTCCTTCATTTCTCCACAAATTCGACATATACAAAAACATTATTTACACTCCAAAATTTCCAAAATTTATACTCATTGATGCAACTTCATTTCATACAAACTCAACTACCACATTGATTGCATTAAAACTCACAAACTCTATTTAATTGATCCATTATCCATTTACTTAATCCTATCATAAATGCATTTATAACTTTTCCAGATTTTACTCTTTTATAAGACATCAAACAAATCTTTTCCATAATTCATCATTTAGACTTCTCATCCTCATCAATCTTACCTCAATTTCATCTCAATGCCATTCATAAGACAAATTCATAACTTAAGGTTTAACAATCATACACAAACAAAACATATCATTGTCATTCTTTATCATTCACTATCATCTTAGTTCCTATCATTTTAAGAACACTATATTAGTCTTTTCTTTAACTTCCAATCACAATATATTTCCTTAAGTAACAACCTATATTCATGATTTCATATTCTCTCAAAACAGAGCACATCACATACATTTACTCATCAAATTTCTGCACTCATTCACTAACATAAAATAGGACATGAACACTTCTGTATATTCATCAACTTTCAACTCTCATTAAAACACCATTTTCATATCCAAGCTATCTATCCAACCTATCCCAAAGACATTTTTAACAAAACTCATAATCTTTTACTCATCATATACACAAAAATATGACATAACCCTACTTATTTCCTCTTCAACATATCATTACTCTTCATCTCTATTTTCATTATCATTTAATCTGAAACTACCATCCTATAACATTTCATAATTTATTACTTATCAATATACAGAAACAAGAAATGAATATGTCCATTTATTCATTCACAACACACATATATTCAATACCATTTTCATAATCATTCAATACCAAAATAATCACCATATTTGTCTCATTTACAACAACCCATAAAGATTAATGTATAACTTACTTGATTAAGCTCCAAAATTCTTCACAATCTCGTAAACCCTAACTCTCTATGCATATATGATCATCATCTTTCTAGGGTGGATTAGGTTATTTTTCATCAAGAAGAAGAGATAACAACAATCTTGGAGAAACAAGGTGAAGAAGTTGGGCAAAGATCAATGTGATGAGGGTTGAGAAAAGGGTGTCGTAGATGAAAGAAAGAGAGAAGAAAGTAACAAAGAGACGAGAGCAAGTAACAAGTGAAAGACAAAAATAAAAGTTGGTCTTTCAAATGGTGAGTAAATATCGTGAGTGAGGGATGAGTGGTGAGTAGTAGTGACACTTGTCACTTGCCATTTGTCACCTTCCCACGATTCCACTTAGTCCTTTTTAATAACTAGTCCATTTGTCATTTAATTTCTAAACCGATTGTCTCCCAATTTTCTATAACACTTGTCATTAAATCCTAATACCACTTTCCAATTATTTTCACTATCGATTATCAGTTATTTCTACTACCATAAGTCAATTTGTCTTATCACTTGACATTTTTTTTGTGCAAAATACGCAAAATTTAAAAATTTTCTCAAAATTTCACCGAAAATTCTAAATCAATAAATATAAAGATCAAGACTTAAAACTCACTATTCACATCATATTTACTTTTAAAACAATCATTTATACCCTGGAATATGTCAAATGATTGTTTGTAATGTGCATAAAAAATAAAATTCATGTGTGTGTATATGCCAATATTATGCATGAGCATGAAATACATTTCCTAATTTCTTAATGCTATTTCTCATTTATAGTAATCTAGGGTCCTAGCCCTTAGTATGGGAAAATGAGATATTACAAATCTATTCACCTGAGTTGGTGGTATGTACTTTGATCCCTTTTATATGGAGGTCTTATCTATATGTATTATGTATTTAGCTTACAGGTATTTCACGATATATGTTATAAGATGATCATTACATATGTTGTTTTATGGCTTTGAATATCATTGGTATCCTACATTTATGCTAATTTACATTATCTATATATTAGTCACTTTTTTGTGAATAATAACAGTGTTACTATTGAAATCTTCATCAATTTTAACTTCAAGAAGTGGAGATAGGATGAGGCATTTGCATTAAAGATGGTAGATATCAATAAGGCTATGATCAAAGATAGACCACCAGAACCTACATCCACTAGTATTGAGGCTGAGAGAGCATTATATACAGCCTAAGTAAAATTTGTTATTTGACCATAAAGAAATCAATCATAAACCATCTGCTAAGTAGACTTCCGAAGACCATTATAGCAAGCAATTTCCTCAACAATGTATATTAAAGGTATAAGGTATCTTCTAATGTTGGGATAGGTATCTTAATAAAAGAATTGTACTTTATGAGATACACTGGAGTAAAGGGAGTGAGGGCTTATATTGTTAGGATGGTCCACCTCTAAAGTAACCTAAAGATGTAAAATATGCTTAGTTTAAACCTTAGGCTAAAAACCACATAAAATCTAAATCATGAAGAATTAGAACCCTTATATTGTCTTCAAATAAATCAAGAAAACTTGAACCTAACCAAACCCACTAATTAGAACTAAATCTATAAGAATTTTGATCACCCCAAGTGGCCTTCATAAGATCATATTGTTAGAGTAGAGCTCTAAATTCAATCACTTTTAGCATTTCTTTTAGTACAAACTTTATTTTGATCAACAAAGTGAAAGGCAATTTTTCATTAATTTGATGTTTGTTTATTTATGAATTGATGTCGATCTTAAATGGAATTAATAAAGTCCATGATACAATACATAGCATGAAAGAAATCATGATGAGATCATGATAAAGAGATTCTTATTATGTGCAATTATGTTAGTATCTAAATTATCCCTAGTCGTAGGATTAATAAGACAGGACTTTATTAATTCAGATAGACTAGCACATGTTATACTCCTGATTTGACTAAGTAGTGGATTTCACAAATTGTAAGCATGAGATGTTTAGAGTTAACATATGGATGCTTACTAAGAGTAGTAAGTACATCAGATGACCCGCTATGAGATTATCATATGGATGATCTATCAAATGTCAATGATTAATCTCTTCATAGCAATAGTGCAAATATCCTTAGACTTAAGGTACTCAAGGATATCTTGGATATTGATCCTGTGGTTTGAAATCATTCTTTGTAGCCTCAAGACGAGATTGTTCATAGGGTGGTGATTGGGTACAACTATTGGTATTTGAAGGTAATTGGGTAGCAAATAAAGGATTCATCACTCCTGATAGAAGCAGATGATACCCACGGCCTCATGTCCAAAATATTACTCAGGAGTCTCTAGCCAAAGCAATTATGTGTCATGAAGAGTGCCTTCAATGACACATAGAGTAATGAGATCTAAGTACAAGAACTAACATCACTTAAACTAGATGTGACGTAATCATTCTAGTAGGAGTTGACACATAGCTGATACTCCAAACCAAGTGGGGTATAGAATGGTGAAGGGATGAATTGCACGATAATTGTGTATGAAAAGATTTATAAGTCAAAAAATTAACTATCGAGGAGTTCATATGTTAATCTACTTTTATTAAGGTAAATTGGTATCATGAAACCCTATATGATTTACTTGAATTAAAAGTTAATTCAAGTGGTATGAAACCATCCATAATTTGCCCAAATTAAGAGTTAATCTAAGTGCCTAAAATAACCAAGAACCTAAGGATCACACACACAAAAGATTGGATGAAAAACAAAGTAGGTATGATTGTTTTCTAGTAGGCCACATTTGTGGCTTATGGCCTATAAACCACGATCGTAGCTTAAGCCTCGACAGATTTATATAAGTGAGTTCTTCACTTATATACAAAACAGAGGTCTAACAATTTTTTACACACTCAAGTGAGAGGATAAGGGGTTTGGAAGAGTCCTAAAGTAAGAGAGAAGTGGTTTTGAGTCCTCTTCATGTAATTTATGCGATTGTTGCATGAATCTAATTGCACGCAAGATATTCCTGATCTATCTCTCCATAAGAACATCTACTTGAAGTCATCAAGTTTAGTGTTCTAACCACCTTTACACACTACTTTTTCTTTATCTTTACGTGTTCTTAGGTGATCAAGAAAGGGTTTAGTGTTTGCACCAGCCCAAACAAGGAGAAGAATCAAGAAATGAGGAGAATCAAAAGGTATAAGTGTTTAAATTTCATCTTCTTATGATCTATCTAAGCATGCATCTGTGTTTCTGGAATTTTGGGGAAGTCATGGGTAGGAATTTAGATTCCAATTCTTCCACTGCATTGTTATGCATGTAATGCATGAATTCATAGCCCCCAACACATATTAAGTTCTTATTAAAGAACAAATAGGAAATTCTCACAAAGTGAAGAAAACTCTCAATTTGATTTCTATATTGATGATGCATGAATTACATCAACAAGAAAAAATTTTATAGGCATAAAATCTCTAAGAATTAGAATTCTAAAAGGAAAAGAAAAATAGAGTCCTAAAGGAACATTCCTTATCAAATGTAATAAATATTCAAATAGTAATTACTAAAACTACTTGAACTAGGACTCTAGAAATCCTATTACAATTTACATCCTTAAAGTTGTCAAGAATCCTAATTAGATTAGAAATTAACCCCATAACAAATTCTAACCCAAATAGGAAACCTAAAAACAACTATAAATAATATTAACACTGTTAAGGCTTAATAATTAGTAACTTATAGCCCAATTACAACAAAATACACTGACTAATATCACAAAAATGAACTAAAGCCTTAAATACATCTTAATTATGAAAATTAGGACTTATTAAACATTCTCCAAGCCTTGTTCTTCATGTATTAAGCATATCTCATCTTTAACAACATATAAAAAAGTGATTAATCTTAGCAATGCTTCTAATTCATCTTAAATAAACTCCCTTTATTACATCTTTATGATTAATCCTTCTATCTGTATGCATTTAGTCTTTGCCCTAGTTATTGGACCTACAATTGCTTGTAAAGGAATATAAGAATGGTTAGAAATAGGTACTGGTGCAACCTGCTCTCTATCATTCCCTCCCTCCTTGAAAGGATTCATCATCACCTATATCTTACAAGGATAAGCCAACAAAATTAAAAGTAGCACTCATATTACCATATTTGCTTCGAAACTATAGAATGTCAGTGTTGTTATTGATCTTCTTTAATACTTGAAAAGGTCTATCTCCCTTAGGATGCAACTTAGACTTCTTTTAAGCAAGAAACCCCTCCTTAAGCATATAAACCAAAACCTATTATTTGGGTTTTAAAACAACGTTTATATGCCCTTTATTGGCCTACCTTATATATTATTCATTCTTTTACAAACCTTGGCATGCAAATCCATAACGAAATCTATCTTATGCTTTCTATCTAAATTAACATGTCAGTTATTAAGAAAAGGAAAGTGTTGAACTGAGGGAGGTTGCAATCGGTGTTTTGATGATAACAAAACTTAATTACTACTAACAAGTTTTTTTAATGAAAAGTAAAATAAAAACAAATTTAAGTCAAACTTAAGAAAATAGCTTTTGAAGTTGATAAAGAGAAGTTGAAGTTTACAACCATTAAAATGAAGATCAAACTAAGAACAAAAGAAAATCAAGGCTTATCAAGGTCCTTTCTTAGTTTTTAACCTTACTTTATAAATTTAATGCTCTAAAAGACTGACCATGCATAAACATTTTATTTCACTTCATTACATGAGTCTTTAACTTATGAAGAGGCATTGAATATTTTAATAAAACAACCTCTTGATCTTTTAAACACTCTTTAAGGAACATTTTAGGAATTGTTAAATCATAATTGGATTGAACAAATTGGTTTTGAGCATTTGATATTGTTGAAATCATGTGTTTTGGGGTGATTGGTCGACTTATATGGTTTAGTGGTTGACCAATATAAGTTAAAGTTGTTAAATTTGATGTACCATGAGTTTATTGTAACACTTGCCAATATATTAGTCAAGCAATATGCCTACTACTCAACTAATGTTCCAACAGTTATTGCCTTTAATGCGTACTAATTCAATGCATATAGTCGCTATAATAGCTAGTTCTTGACTTTAATGGCTAGCAAAAGCTCCAAACCACTATAAATAGGTTTTTTCTCGTTGGTTTTAGAATCAAGAAACTTTTGGGTGTATTTTAAAAACATTTCTAAGTGATTGTAAATTATTTAAGCATCATTGTTTCATATTTATGTAAGTAAGTTATTTTGGAGTTATCAAGTGAATAGGTGAGACATTTTTTAGTTGTAATCCTTTGTTGGGGTGTTGGATATTTGATTTGAGACTATTCTTAGTAGGATTAAGGTTCCTCTTCACATGGGAAGAAGATTATAAGAAGGATTCCTCTTTACCGAGAAAGATTGTAAAAGGTTATTATTCAATTTGAAAGAAGAATTATAGTGGAATCCTATGAAGAGTCTTGAGATTGGATATAGGCAAGGATTGTTTACCGAATAACTATAAATTATTAAGTATTCTCTTTTCCTTATCCTTTTTTAAATTATTATTCAATTTTTATTAGTTTATATTAAGCAATCTATTTATTCATACTCATATTAACTGTTGTAAATTGAGTATATTGGTTAAAAAATTGTGGAATTTTCTAAATACCTAATTCACTTCCCTTTTTGAGTGCCATTAGGGACTAATAAATGGTATCAAAGTGGTTATATTAAGTTATCATTTCGAACAAATTCTTATAGCAATGATCATAGTGACATAATTAAGAGCATTATCATCATCATTCAACTAAGATGGACAAAGCAATAAAAGACCAATTTTCTTTGATGGTAATGACTACCTTTATTAGAAACTGAGAGTCTTCATAATGAACAAAAGTTTATACTTATGGGAAATAGTTTCAAATGGCCCCTTTTTTGCAACAAAAATTATAGATAAAAAGGTACCAAAATTACTAGAAGAATGAAATTTTGAAGATATGAGATTAGATTCCTTAAATAGTAGGACCATACACATCCTTTTTTATGCATTAGGAAGAAATTAACTTGATAGGGTTTCTATGTATGAAATAGCTTATGAAATTTGGCATACTTTAAAGTTACACATGAGGGAACCATTTAAGTAAATGAGAGTAAAGTAGGAATGTTAATATATTAATAGTTTCAAATGAAGCATGATGAAAACATATCTAGCATAGATACTAGATTTATTAATATTATTAATAATTTCAAAGGTCTTGGAAAGACCGATATTAATTGGAAGGACCAATATTAATTTTGAAATGGTAAGAAAGTTATTTAGATCACCTCTAAAGATATTGAAAGTTAAAGTGATGGTTATACAAGAAGCCAAGTATCTATTAACACTACCATTAGAGGAACCTATTAAATCTTTCCTTACATATAAAATAAGGCTCTGAGAGACACAAGAAGAAATGATGCTTCTAAAGAAAAAGAATTTAATATTTAAAGCCTTACAGTAAGAACAAATCAAGAGGAAGAGACATCAACTAATGAAAGAGAAGAAGAAGACATTGGCTTACTCACTAGAAAATTCAAGAAAGTTATTGAAGAAGAAATTCTCCAAAAGAAAGGACTCCAAGGTAAGTAAAAGTGATTTAAAATATAAATCCTCTAACATTATTTACTTTGAATGCAGAAAACTTAGTCCTATCAAGTTACAATAACCTCTAATCAAAGATAAGGAGAAGTATGAGAGGAATTATAAGAAGTACAATAATAAAAAAAACTTAAAACGTCAATTTGGGATGAAATAAGTGAAACCAAAAGTGAGCATTAGGAAGAAGAGATAACTCATATGTGCTTTGCCACTATGGAAAATGATAAGGTAACATCTAAAACTAATTCTTATAATAATGATAAGGTAACATCATATGTGCTTTGACATATAATGAATTAGTTGAGACCCTTAAATTCATAAGCATAAAAAGAAAAACTATCATCCAAAATCAAAAAGTCTTAAAAGAACCTAGATGCATGCATGAGCGAGAATAAAAAGATGAAAAGTGAATTACATATTATTAAAGCATCCAAAAATATGATTATTTAAGATAATCATGACTTAGATACATTAAGGAGTGAGAATGAAAGATTGAGAAAAGAGGTAGATTTCTTCCAGGACTCTTGATTTCCCTTGATTATTTAATGTATTAAGGGAAAATATTTGCATAGTGAAGAACCATTCCTAATTTGTCAAATAAGTATAGAGAATCCACATCCAAGCATATGCATGAACATTCCACATCTAATAGGAAAAATCCTAAAAGTAAGCAGCATGTTTTTATATATGGTTCATAACTTAAGGATAGAGTTTAATATTATCAAGAGAAGAATATACATAAATTTCATAATAACATATAAACTCACTCATTTTTAGGCCTCAAAGAAGAATACATCATGCTTTCATTCATAGAAGGCATCATACATATAATCATAAGACACTTCACTATCCTAAGAGAACATTCAACATTTTTAATGTCTAAAGGAAGATTCCATATTATGCTTACATATAAAGAAGTCTAAGAAATGTATGCATGTATCATCATCACTTATATAACATAAGATGTCACTGTGATAAGTATGACCATGTTGATAGATTTTGCTTTCTTAAATAAGGAACGTTAATCAAACCTTTGAAAATGTGGGTTAAAAACAAGAAGGAACTTAACAACCAAGGAACTAAACTTATTTAGCTTCCTAAAACATACTGACTAGTTTAGTTTGTAAGGCTATCAAAACAAAAATAGCAAATGGTATGTAGTAGAGATAGTAGTTATTAAATTAATTATTATTAAGGAGTTTGTACATTTTATCATGATGAATGGAAATTATTAAGGAGTTTGCACATTTTATCATGATGAATCTAACCTTCTTACCTATAAGAAATTCTTAAATATGTTACTGTATCAACTACTAAAATTAACCATCAAGACTTTTCAAATTGTTAAACCAAGTAAGAAAGATAAGAAGGATGATATGCCATTAATGGATTGAGAATTCAAGAAGAATCATCAATTGAACCAACTCATAGGTATTGTTCAAACAAGAGGTAATTATTAGTTCATATTTTAGGATTATCTGATATTTTGCACTTATTTGTCAATCAAAGTCTAAATTTCTAGTGATGAATGTTAGGTTGAACATTTCCTTAGTATATTATAGATATAAACTTAGATAGTATGTGCAAATAGGAATGTTGAGTTAAAATTATTGATTGCTAGACTATTTGGGATATATTTTCTCTAAACTAATGGATGTTGATGTTAACAAAGAATTGGGTATAATTTTTTGTATTTAAGGTTTCTTTTAATATTTTTGAGCATTCTTTATTGATATTATCAATACTTTTAAGTGTTTAAATGTTTTAATCAATGTTTCAAAGGCTCTTTCTTAGGATTATCTAAATAACTTGTTGACTAATATCCAAATGTGGCGACCAGTGTAACCAAAAATCATGTTTTCTACCTTTCCAATGAGTTTGTTCTTTGTTTTGTCGAAGTTCTGGTTGCCTTCTTACTCATATTGGTTGACCAATGTCATTGAGTGGCTGAACGATGTCACCTTTTTCTAAGATAATTTTCCTTGTAGTGAATTTATGAGAAGTTTAGTTACATAAAGGGTCAACCATAAAGCCCTAATGTTCGATCAATATAAAGCAACGGTCGATCAATATCTCTTTTATTAAAGACAAATTAAGTTATGGTGAATTTGTCACATATGTGGTTGATATGAAAAGTTGACCATAAACTTCCAAAAAGTTGACCATAACCTTCAATTAGTTGACTAATGTCCTTGAGCGGTTGAATATTACACATAATTTACGGCCCCTTCTTTTGCCTTTTTTCTATTTTCTCTTTTTCTTATATATATATATATCCTCCAAAACCTTAAACAATTCATTTTTCCTTAAAAGACACCATCCCCCATTTCGTAAAAATCTCATTAAATTGCATCAAATTGAAATTTTGTTATTTTTGGTTTCGAACTTGGGATTTTTAATCTTTTCTTAATTAAAAGTTATCTTTTCAAATTGATGCTTTTATAGTTAAATTGTAAAAATATTTAAGGTTTTTTCTCTTTTAATTATATCGATACATCTTTAATTTTTTTCAATTTTAGTATTTTAAGCACTTTTTCATATTTCTATTTTTGAAATTTTAAGGCTTTTAAAATTATATTTTTAATTGATTATTAGATATTGTAATTATGCTTTTATTTATTGCAATTCCAACCTTTAATTTTGTCAAAACTTGCCTTTGGTGCTTCAATTGAATCTTTTAACTTAGGCATAATATTGAAATTGAGAAATTTTCAATTTATA
Organism: Erythroxylum flavicans; assembly: GCA_027576715.1. Lineage (NCBI taxonomy): Eukaryota > Viridiplantae > Streptophyta > Magnoliopsida > Malpighiales > Erythroxylaceae > Erythroxylum > Erythroxylum flavicans. Next base: position 3,263,268 of record JANZXP010000004.1, read on the forward strand.
CACAATTAGGGCTATTTCTATCAAAATTGACCTTTTGTTTTAACTCATATTCAATAGCACTCTTCAATAAGAAAGTTTATCATTCCTAATCAAATACGTTTTAATTATTTCTACCAAGTTAGTTTGAAGCATGCCACTTTACATTTTTCATTTTTAGATATGATTTCTTTTTTTACGATTCCAAAAAGGGGGAGATAAATTGGTGATGTTAAAATTAAGGGAATGATAAAATTCAATGGGAGTGATGAAATTCATAAGGATTGATTGTTTTATTGTTTTTGTATTTCTTACTCCTTATATGATATGCTTGAGTAAATTCATGATATCTATATGTATGGGAACTTTTTGATATTAAATATCTCATTTGTTCTGGATATTGAATTATGTTCTTGATGTTGAATTTTGTTTCATACATGAATGAAGTGGGAGCTAATAACCTTCTTGATATTTGTTTGTTTACTTAACGTTATTATTATTCTATAACATCATAAGTGTTTTGTCATAATCAAGAAAGGAGAGATTATGGAACCAAGGAACATTTTAATTTGTGTTTTGATGATAATAAAATATAATTACTAGTAATGAGTTCTTTGTTTTGATGAAAAGTAATATAAGAACAAATTGAAGACAAACCCAAAAAGATAGCTTATAAAGTTGATAAAGAGAAGATAAAGGTTACAACCATTAGAATGAATATAAAACTAAGAACAAAAGAAGATTAAGGATTATAAAGGTCACTCTTTAGTTTGAAATATTAACTGTAATCTTACTTTGTTAATTTGATACTCTAAAAGGCTCACTATGTATAAACATTTCATTTCACTTCATTACATGAGTCTTTACATTCATCAAGAGGAATTAAAGCCTTTGATTTTAATTAAAAAAATTCTTGATTTTTCAAACACCCTTTAGTGAACATTTGGGAAGTATTTCAATCATAGCTAGATCAAACAAATTAGGTTTGAGTACTTAAAGTTGTTAAAATCATATTTTTGAGGTGACTGGTTGACCTATACAGGTTAGTGGTCGATTAATATAGGTTAAAATTATTAAATTTGATGTACCATGAGTTTACTATATCATTGGTTGATATATTGGTTGACTCATGTGTTATATTCGTTCATTAGCCATTAGAGCACTAGTCGACCAATAGGCATATTGGTCCAGTGAATCTGGTGCGTTTAACGCTTGCTAATGCACTACTATATATATTGTAATGGCTAATTCTTGGTTCTAAAGATATACTAATCGACCAGTATATTGTATATAACTATTTTAATGGTTAGTTTTTATCTCCAATGGTTAGGAAGGGTCCCAAAACACTATAAGTAGGTGTTTGCTCATTGGTTTTAGCATTAAGAAGCTTTTAGGTGTATTTTACAAACATTTCTAAGTGATTTTTAATCACTGAGCATCATTTTTTCATGTTTGTATGAGTGAGCTACTTTGGAGTCATCAAGTGAATAAGTAAGATATTTTTAGTTGTAATCCTTTATTGAGGGGTTGAATATTATACTTAGGAGTGTTCTAATTAGGGTTAAGGTTCCTTTTCACTTTAGAAGAAGATTATAAGCAAGGTTCTTGTACACCTTGAAAGAAGAATTACAATGGAATTCTAAAAATAGTCTTGGGAGTGGATGTAGGTAAGGGTTGTTTGTTGAACCATTATAAATTGGTTCGCATTATCTTTTCCCTATCCTCTTTAAATTATTATTCAATTGTTTGATTGTTTATATTAAGCAATCCATTTATTCATATTTTCATTAATTGTTGATAATTGTGTATATTGGCCAGAAATGTTGTTAATTTTTTAAAATATTTAATTCAACCCGCTCTTGGGTGCCATTAAGGACTAATAATAAGATATCTAAATGAGTTAAATGATTAAATCCATAGACAATATTAAAATGAGAATAAGAGGTAGTAGAATTAACTGACCTATTTTACGCTAACTCAATATAAGACAAACATTTTTACCATCATTTTAAGTTTTTTAAAATAATAACATGTAACAAAGTAATAACTATCCTATTAAATTTTTTAATTTTTCCATCCGTTTGAGGATACACAACAATAGAAAATAAAAGTTTAGTTCCTAACTTATTCTATAAAGTATGCCAAAAATGATTGAAGAACTTAACATCTCTATCACTTATTATTGTTTTAGACAATCCATACAAATTTACTATTTCCTTAAAAAAATAAATCAACAATATATGTTACACTATTTGTTTTAAAATAGGCAAAGAAATGTGCTATCTTAGTAAACCAAGAGAAGTTGAACTTTAAAAAAAGAAGTTGAAGTTTACAACTGTTGAAATGAAGATCAAACCAAGAACAAAATAAGATCAAGGCTTATCAAAGTCGTTCTTTAGCTTGTAATGTTAATTGTAATCTCACTTTATTAATTTGATGCTCTAAAAGGCTCACTATGTATTACATTTCTTCATTGTATGAGTCTTTACATTCATTAAGAGGCATTCGAGATTTTAATAAAACAACCTCTTGATCTTTCAAACACTCATTAGGGAACATTTTAAGAATTTTTAAATCATAATTAGATTGAAAAAATTAGTTTTGAGCATTTGAAGTTGTTAAAATCATGTTTTTCGAGTGATTGGTCGACCTATATGGTTTATTAGTTGACCAATATAACTTAAAGTTATTAAGTTTGATCTACTGTGAGTTTATTGTAACATTTGTTAATGTATTAGTCGACCAATATGCCTAATGGTCAATGAATGTTCCAACAGCTAGTACCTTTAATACATAATAATACAATGCATATACTGCTTGTAACAACTAGTTCTTGAGTTTATTGGCACCTATATAACTACAATATGTCAGTCAAAGATTTTCTAACATTTAATGATGACTATTCCTATTATGGTTATATGTTCTTAATTAAAGAAAAAAATATAAAGTTCTTAATAAATTTAAGATATTTAAGACTAAGGTTGAGAACCAATTAGGAAAGTTAACTAAGATTTTTAGAAAAGTTAATTAAGATTGTCAAATCTGATGGTAGAGGAGAGTATTATGGTAGACATAGGGTTAAGAAAAGGGGTCATTTACTAAGTACTTAAAACCATATAGAATTATGGCTTAGTTCATTATGCCAGAGTGATGAGGAAAATGGTGTGGCCAAAAGATGAAATTGCACCTTAAAGTATAGGATAAGATCAATGTAGAGTAGAACTAACTTGCCATATTAACTTAAAGGTTAAGCCCATAGACTTCCTTATATATGCTTAATAGCATCCTGAGCAAATTAGTGACCAAGATGCCTTTTAAAATTTGGAAGGGGTGGAAACCTAGTCTTACATATTATCCTATATCGAGTACCGTAAGTGTAATTATATAATCCTTATAAAGATAAGCTACATTATTGATCCACTTGTTGTTACTTTGTAGGATATCATGAACACTCTAAGGGATACAGATTTTAATGTCGATATGGAGGAACTAAAATAGCGAAATCGCAAATAGCTAAGTTTATATAACACAATTTCTATGATAAGGGTGGTCTGTCTCATCTTGATGAAGGTGATCCATCTCATCTTGCATGTGATAGAAGGGTACCAAAACCAATGGATCCAAGTATTGATACCATACAAGTATATGAATAGGAATAGGAATCCATATATGTACAAATTGAAGTTCCTCAGATACATGATCAAACTAAATCAGTTCAATTAAGGAGACCTACGATATCATCTGACTATATAGTGTATTTGGGTGAACAAGACTATAATCTTAGAAATTTTGTAGACTTATTACAGAAGCTATTTTTAGACTCCACACAGATTTGTGGTGTGAATCCATAAAGGACACAATGTAGTCCATAAAGTATAACAAGGTAAAGGAGTTTGTGGATTTCCCTTATAATTACAAGCCCACTAGTTGTAAATAGATTTACAAGAATTAGAAGAACTCCCAAGGTAAAGTTAAGTAGTCTAAAGCCTACTTAATTACTAGAGGGTTCACTTAGAGAGAAGATATTGATTTAATATAACTTTTTCTCATATTTCTTCTAACGATGCATTTATCACTACAAGAAAATTATTAATTAGCGATGGAAAATTACAGATCTTCTATTGGTAATTTACGATAGTTCAATTTTCATCTGTAATTTTCCAACGCTACTTAGATCATGTTTTGTTGATAAAATTGTCAGGAAAAATTTCATTTTGCGACAGAAAATATATTTGTCAGTAAATATGGAGCAAAATTATCCCAGCAAATTTTTTGACAGAATATAGCGACAAAAGACAATTTTCATCAATAAAGAAGGTAGGAATGCTTGGCAAAATAAATAAGTTTTGGGTTATTTATAGAGTACATTTATGTCGGTAAATTTTGTCAGTAAAGTCTAGAGTAAACGTTGTCGTTTGCTTCGACTTCAGAGTTAGAAAAATAAAAATATTGTCCTCCCTCCCCCATTTCCCCCTCTCCATCGCAGATAAGTTATTTTCTTCTCTTCTGTTGTCGTCGTCCGAGCTGTCCGACCACACCTCATCGTCATCCCACCGGTGTCCTTATTGTGCCACCGCGCGTCCTCAGCATGCCATCGTCTTTGGTGTGCCACCACGCGTCCTCGCTGTCGTCGTCCTTCTTTAGGTATTGTCTCTCGTGCCACCACAACAGTCACCGCCATGTATGTTGTATACTTCTCTTTGTTTAGTCTAAATCGTGCTTTAAAGGTTGGTTAAATGCATTGAGAATGAGAAGTGACTTTAGATTCGAATGGTGTGATTTTGTGAACAATTTTCACTTGTAGGAATAGGTGATTTGTACTAGTTGACAATAAAATCACTCACACTTATTGTAAAATTGCAGAGATCTTTGTTTTAACCATTAGAGCTATTAGTTTTGCAAGTAACTAAAAGGTTTCAGTTCCATTCTCTAGTTGAAATTGGTTGTTCGAAACTAATGAAGTTTATAAACTTAAAAAGCATAAAAACATATAGCATGATATGATGACCTTAACAAGGCCTCTCAGAACTGCCATATTTGTAACAGCCCAGACCACCCGCTTGCAGATATTGTCCGCTTTGAGCCTCGGCCTCTCGGGCCTCGCGCTCTTACGGTTTTGTTTTTCCGCAGGACTTCCCAGGAGGTCACCCATCCTGGTACTGCTCTTGCCCTAGCACATTTAACTTC
>JANZXP010000004.1:3275147-3289557 GCA_027576715.1 Erythroxylum flavicans
TGTTATTTTTGTGCTAACTTTGGATATAAATCTCTTCAATGTGTTGAAATTTTTATTTAAAATTAATGAACTTGTTTCTTAATTATTTTTAGATGATTTTCAACACATGAGAGATGAGTTTCAATCAAAAAGATGCAAGGAAAATAAAGGCAATTCGAATTCCCAGCTGGCAGAAAAGTTTTTGACTGAACGTGTGCACGTGCAAAGGGAAAATTTATTTGCAGAATTTGATTTGAAAACAGATTCGATAAACTTAGGATTTTAATTATTTTGGGAATTAAGTTGTTGTATTTTATGTGGGGATCTGCTACCTGATTAGGTGTAGAGGTGTATCTCATAAAATAACGATAAGATGGAAGACAAAAACCCTATTAGACATATCAACTTTTCACGTTTTTTTTTTCTGTTTTCTAGTTTGAGGAGTTTTGGATTTTTTTGGAAAAATTGCAGAGATGGAGACAATATGTCCTGCTACTTTTTTGTTGGGTTTTACCTCTATTATGAGTAACTAAATCTTTCTTCTTGGTTGAAGGAAACCAACGTTATCATCTAGTATGTGTAAGATTTTCTGAATAAAGTTTATTTCATTGATGAATATTAAGTGTCTTTCATATTGCTTTTTATAATTGAATTGACTGATCTCTAGGGTGCACAACTAGGAATTGATTGATTTAATTTACAACCAGATTAGTAAGACTTGACGTTCAATTTTGCTAATTCAAAGTGGCAATTAGGATTACCATCTTTACATTAGGGATTGGAAATTCTAAGAAAGATACTTATCTAGACTAAATACATATTGTATATGTGTTGTCTTGCTCACTGGTTCTCTTGTTTCTTAAAGCTATTAATTAATCAATCTTAAGATCGTACATAAGTTAAGTGATTAGAATACATGTTTCTATTCATTTAATCCTAAGAGAGAATATTACTCAATGAGTATTTGTTAATGGACTTAATTTTATATCAATGATCCATACTAGTTTGATAACATAGGTGACCTGAAACTAAGGTTTGTTCATCAATTTTCCACATCTAATTATTTTCGTTTATTTACAATTTTATCATTTTTAATTTCTTAAAATCATTTTATTTTTTAACTTGTGAAACATTTATCAATAGATTCCTCATGGGAACGTTCTCAACTCTTCACTAATAACTACATATTTCATATTTATAATTAGTATTAATTTAGTTGCAGGCGACAACATTACCACTAGCTTCTATCGTGGACCTCCCTGGTGTGAAACCAAATTGGTTCTCTGAGATAAGTGCTCCTTTCTCACTCTTTTCTCAATCACTCTCTCCCATAACTAAATAGTGAGACTGAGAAGTTTGATGCCTCCATAATTGTTACAGCTTTAGATGTCCCCTTTGTTTTTGTAGAGAGGGGTTAGTATGCTAATTTTCTAACCATCCGACATTTTGATAAACTTGAGGATCACATTAAAAAGCTTGTCTACTAAATAAGACCCTTTATAGGTCGCTTATCAAATCCTACTATCCTTCTACTCTTCGTCTTCCTAAAAGCTCCTTTACTTTCTTTTCTTGTGATTTGCCAGTAATAAATGAAGCTATGATATTTTTCAGAAGTACTAAGATCACCTAAGGAAATGTTGTCATCTTTGCCTTCATTAAAAAAAAGTTATAGAATTATTTTGTCATCTTCTCCTGATGTCATTTTCATCCACTAACATACATCCTACTTCATCTTTTATACAACGAATTTGAACCAAGTCTCTAGCTTTCCATTCCCTAGCTCTTGCTAACTTAAATATATTATTTTCTTTACCCTTAGTTTCCAATAGTTGATATAATCTCTCATAAGCTTTACTTTTGGCTTCTAAGACTACTTTTTAGCCTCTTTCTTTGCTAATTTGTAATTATCTCTATTAACTAACCTCTCTACATCCGTGTTGTTATCTAATAAACCTTTATAAGCAACTTTCTTGATCTTTACCTTTTATTGTACATCTTCATTCCACTACTTAGACTCCTTCTTACTACTGTTAGGCCTTTTAGAAACTCCCAAGGTCTCCTTAGTTGCATTCCTTGAAGGAGTTATTACTCCCTCCCATACCTAGTTAATTTCTATTCTTCTTTAGACATTACAATATCCCTAAGTTGTTCCATAGTTTCCCCTTTATATTCAACCATCTAACTCTAGTACACCTCTAAGGACTTCTCTTCTTTCTCCAATCCTTAATTATAAGATCTATAACTAATAATCTATGCTAAGTTGACAAGCATGTGTTAGGTATCACCTTACAATTTTTGCAACAAGGTTGATCGTTTTTCCTAAAAGTCACTAGGTGCTCCTCATTTTTGTTGAAAAAAAGAGTTGGATACCACCAAATCAAATGCTACTAAAATTTCAAAAAATTAGTGCAATTGTCATTTATATCTTCATACTCAAAATCCCATAATCATAAGAACGTTCATCTGACTTCGCCCTTATATGGCCATTAAAGTCTTCTCCTAGAATGACTTTCTTGTTAGAGGGAATCTTCTGAATTATCTCATCTAACTCTTCAAAGAATCGACACTTAAGTTGTTCTTCCAATCATACTTGGATGTATAAGCACACACCATATTAAAAAGAATATCTTTCACTGCAATCTTTAACGATAAAATCCTATCATTAGTCTTCTTTACCCCAACAACATGGTGTGTAAGTTCCTTGTCAACCAAAATACCTATAACATTTTATTGCCTCTAAGACCCTAAATACTAAAGTTTAAACCCATTAATTTTTTTCATTTTAGTCATTTTCCACTTTGTCTCTTAGATACATACTCTATGAATCTTATATTTGTCTAAAATCTCCACTAATTCTAATGACTTCCTTGTAAGAGTCTCGATATTGCAAGAACCTATCAACAATATGTCAATATTTTCCCTCCTCCTACTCTCAAAACTCACCAAAGGACTAGCCTTAGTGATATCATCAAAAGTCAAAACAGCCACTCCTACGATAACACCTAACATAAGATATACCAGATAAGTACAACAAGGCCCTAAATGATGCTAAGACTACTCGAGAAAAGAAATAAGGACTGAGCTTAAAAATGAATAAAATGGAAATAAATAGAAAATAAAAAAAGAACGAAAGCAATCATAGAAAATAAAAAAAATGCAAATATATATGTGTATAGGAATAAGATTCAACTCTACTGCAAGAAATAAAAGAACTTTCTTAAGCTTATAAGAAACTTGCAAAGGAGCTATAGAGCCGTGAAGGCAAATGTCAAAGATTAAAAACAGAGAATGAAGAACTAAATATAGAAAACACTGTCACAAGATTGACCTTATGAACTCCATGGTATGCAAACATTTAGTATTCCCAAATGATATTGCAATCCTCTAGATTATTCTGTATACAAACAAATAAACAGCAGGAGAAAAAGAACTACTAAAGTTTAAAATCTAACAATATAAGTAAAAACCTATAAACTTAAATCTTTGACCTAAAAGCACAAATTAAAATAACAGGGATACATACAAGAACAAAAGCAAGTTTTAATATATGACAAGAAGAGAAATCTTTAAAATGCTAACTTAAATCTTGGACCTATAAGCACAAATCAAAATAATAAGGATACATATAAGAACAAAAGTAAGTTTTAATATGTGACAGGAAGAAAAATCTTTAAAATGCTCAAAACAATCAAGTTTGGAAACACTAAATTATAAAATAACAACTATATGCTGAAAATCCTAATAAGTGAAGCTATTTTCATAAGTGCTAAGATCACCTAAGAAAATGTTGTCATCTTTGCCTTCATTAAAAAAGTTATAGAAATATCTTTATCATCTTCTCCTGATGTCATTTTCATCCACTAGCATACATCCTGCTTCATCTTTTATACAACGAATTTGATCCAAGTCTCTAGCTTTCCATTCCCTAGCTCTTGCTAACTTAAATATATCATTTTCTTTATCCTTAGTTTCCAGTAGTTGATATAATCTCTCATAGGCTTTACTATTGGCTTCTAGGACTACTTCTTAGCCTTTTTCTTTAATAGTTTGTAACTATCTCTATTAACTAACCTCTCTACATCCGTGTTGCTATCTAATAAAGCTTTATGAGCAACCTTCTTAATCTTTACCTTTTATTGTACATCTTCATTCCACTACTAAGACTCCTTTTGACTACCCCTGGGCCCTTTAGAAACTCCCAAGGTCTCCTTAGTTGTATTCTTTGAAGGAGTTATTACTCCCTCCCATATCTGGTTAGTTTCTATTCTTCTTCAGACATTACAATATCCCTAAGTTGTTCCATACTTTCCCTTTTTAGATTTAACCATCTAACTTTAGTACACCTCTAAGGACTTCTCTTCTTTCCCCAATCCTTAATTATAAGATCTATAACTAATAATCTATACTAAGTTGACAAGCATGTGTTAGGTATCACCTTGCAATTTTTGCAACAAGGTTGATTGTTTTGCCTAAAAGTCATCAGGTGCTCCTCATTTTTATTGAAAAAAGAGTTAGGTACCACCAAATCAAATGCTACCAAAATTCCAAAAAAGTAGTTCCACTATCATTTATATCTTCATACTCAAAACTCCCATGATCATAAGAACATTCGTCTGACGTCGCCCTTATATGGCCATTAAAGTCTTCTCCTAGAATGACTTTCTTGTTAGAGGGAATCTTCTGAATCATCTCATCTAGCTCTTCCAACAATTGACACTTAAGTTATTCTTCCAATCATACTTGGATGTATAAGCACACACCATATTAAAAAGAATATCTTTCACCACAATCTTTAACAATAAAATCCTATCATTAGTCTTCTTTACCCTAACAACATGATGTGTGAGTTCCTTGACAACCAAAATACCTATACTATTTTATTGCCTCTAAGACCCTAAATACTAAAGTTTTCTCTTAGATACATACTATATGAATCTTATATTTGTCTAAAATCTCCACTAATTCCAATGAGTTCCTTGTAAGAGTCCCAATATTTCAAGAACCTATCAACAATCTGTCAATATTTTCTCTCCTACTCCCAAAACTTACCAAAAGACTAGCCTTAATGCTATCATTAGAAGTCAAAATAGCTACTCCTACGATAACACCCAACACAAGCTATACAAGATAAGCACAACAAGGCCCTAAATGATACTAAGACTACTCGAGAAAAGAAATAAGGGCTGAGCTTAAAAAATGAATAAAAGGGAAATAAATAGCAAAAATAAAAAAAGAACGAAAGCATTCACAGAAAATAATAATTGCAAATATATATATATATATATATATATATGTATGTCTATGAATAAGATTCAACTCTACTGCAAGAAATAAAAGAACTTTCTTAAGCTTATAAGAAACTTGCAAAGGAGCTATAGAGTCATGAAGGCAAATGTCAAAGATTAAAAATAGCAAATGAAGAACTGAATATAAAGAACACTGTCATAAAATTGACCTTATGAACTCCATGCTATGCAAACATTCAGTATTCCCAAATGATATTGCAATCCTCTAGATTATTCTGTACATAAACAAATAAATAGTAGGAGAAAAACAACTACTAAAGTTTGAAATATAACAATATAAATAAAAACCTATATAACTTAAATCTTGGACCTAAAAGCACAAATCAAAATAACAGGGGTACATACAAGAACAAAAGCAAGTTTTAATATATGACAGGAAGAGCAACCTTTAAAATGCTCAAAACAATCAAGTTTGGAAACACTAAATTTTAAAATAACAACTATATGCTGAAAATACTAACAACCTAAAAGAAGAAGTGATCTTTACAAATGTACTCCTGAAGCTGAAGATGGACGAAACAATATAATCCTAAATTGACGCTTGAGGAAGAAAGGAAGTGAAAAGCAAAATTATAAATCCTATAAATTGAAACTGACAGTGGGAAATTTTGAATTTATCTTGTATAGAATTATATAATATACAAATATATTTATGTTCTCATAAAAAACTAAATTCATAGCCCAATCCAAAGTTAAGGAAAATTCCAAAAAATGATCACCGATTAAAAAGAACTTGAAACTAGTTATTAAGAGGGGCAAATCCTCAAACCAAGCAACTTAATAAAAACACATTCAAAAAAACACAAAAGGTATGAGAAAACAAGAGAGAAAGAAAGTACCTTTGGATCTAAGGTAAATCTGTCTAATTAACCAAAGGCGTTTGTTTCTTACTTCTAGTTGTGCGCCTATACTATTGTTAAAAGCATAGTGAGAGAGAGAAAGAGGGAGAACCGTTTACCTCCTTACCCTTAAAATTGTGTTTCGAAATTTCAGGCCCCGAAACTTGTTTCTTGGGTTGGGAATGAAACAATTTGAACTAGGTTTTATTGCAAAAGCACCATTATTTTGAAAATTAAATCTCGTAAGTTTTCAACTTAAAGATTAAGTTTCATTTCTTGATTGTAGATATTGCAAGTTAATAAACATGGATTCATATGAATAGTAATGTGTTTATAAGAAAAGCGACAGATCTATGATATTGTCCTAATAAACCTAAAATATTTTTTAGAGAGAAATAAGAGATCTATAATCTTCTTTTACATACTCATAATTTGTCATAGACGTATATAAATAAAATTAAAATTCTAAAACTCAAGTAATTACATCAAAACTTTAATTAGACAAAAGTATAAATTTTACTTTCTTTAAACCACTTAAATTTTAAACCCAAAACACCAAAACAATGGATTAAACTTTTCACAATTTTCTACAAATCATATTAATCCATAGATATGTATACTTTATGATTGTTTTTACTTACAATTCATTAATTTCATGATAATTGTTGAAGGTAGCGCCCTCATATCAATATAAATATATATATGTAGATAGATAGATAGATAGTTAAAGTGCTTTTATCCTAAGTTTTGTTATGTTCCGACGGATATTAGGAATATTGGAGTTAGGGAACGTAGTTTCATGGACTTAATGGTTACGACAGAGATACTTAAACCTGGTTTGTTCCTTGTTTAGATGGACTAACCGCTAAGGCTCTTTGTTCCTTGTTCTTTCCTTCCGTTACCGGTCAATGAAAGACTTATGAGAGTGCCATTTAGGAATCAACAGGATGTGGTTAAGTGATTAATATCATGGTACAGCAGACTAAAGTCTTTTTATAAAATATAATAGAAGCTGCATGTCCTATCATAATAATATATTGTCTAAAATTTACTCACAATTTACTAAAATTTATGTAAATAAGTTACTAAAATTTTGTATTAATCTACCCATATTGAGTCAGTTTGCTGATCTTTTGGACTCTATAATAAAATAATCACTTACGCAACCCTGACTCAACGCAAGCAGAAACCAACAAAAGCATGAAGGTCTGCATGAAATCATGGGATTATAAAAATAAAGATAAATCTTAATTAGGTTAGGGTTTTGTGGCCTATAAAAGGATCTACATCTCATTGTTGAATGAATCAGCAAAGTAAATTGGCAATGAATCTTCCAAGGCACTGGTTGCTCTCTCCCCCTCAAGGGCTTCCCAAGTTGTAACCTTCGATACTTATGGAGTCTGTAGTCCATATCTTACCGATATGATAGAGGCAAGTTGGAAGCCATTGAAGGGGAAACGAGCAGCCTATGCCTTGCCATCGAGCATCGTTCATCAGCTTTGTATATCAATATCTTCTAGTTTTATATATCTCATAACCTTCTTCCATTTTCTTTCTTTTCGGTTTTGTTTTTGACCGATTAAGTAGAGCAAGAGGCAGTAGAACAAGTGATTACCCGATGATTCTTGTGCCAGTATGATGGGTTTCGTCACATGTATGGGGTTGTGGCGGCGGCGGCGGCGGAGGAGGAGGAGATGGCGAGTGAGTAAGTACTTAAAATATGTAGTATGGTCCTAATTTTTCAGAGCACAAGGAAAAGTTTTGAACCTATTTCATACAATAGCAAGATTTACAATTAAGAGAAAAGAACTACTTTATGAATTTGTTTTGGATTTTTTAGGATTTCACTCAATCTTCAAAGTACTTTCTGCTTCAGCTCTATATGCTTTCAAATCTCAATGGTATTGTTATGCAGAAGTCCACTAATTTACGAGCTACCACATATATACATGTTGGAATTAGACTTGAAGGGTTGAAGCCTTGAGTTTCTGACAAATGGCAAGTTCTGAGCGATCAAATCTTTCACTCTCTCGCGTAATCTTGACATAGTTATTCTGGTTCAGTTGTTCCTAAAGGAACTAATTTTAGCTATTTTCATAGTTAACTTTGTATATTAAGAAGTAATTTATAATATATATTTTTAGTATGAACTTGAGTACGGAATCAGATGCAAAAGTAGAGAGATGTTTTAGTTATTCAAAAGATGGAAGTCACTACTGAGAAAGGAAAGGTGGCTATGGAGTAGAAATATTATGGCGATTGAGAGTCAATTCGCATAAGCTCCATGATCCTCGGAAGGACTGCCTTATCCAACCATAGTTGCTCCACTGCGTCGTACATATTGGCTCATTGGATGGGCTAACTACGCTTTTAAGGGTTCAACATCAATTGCGAATTCGATTGTACTCTTTGCACATGTTTTCACTATCATATTCTCATATGTTTCATCTTTAGCATAAAAGAGAAAATTAAGAACTAACTCTCCATTCTAAACACTATACCTAAGTTTAAATTTAGCTTAATCATCCCGGCGCTATTACCGGATACAACTCCGACGTCTTTTCTTACAGGTTTGTAGAACCAATCAAGTGGAGACTGCCCAAAGTGTCAGCCCAGCGAGAAGCATGAAGGCCTAAAAACTCATTCCAGCACAAGTGATGACATTGAAGATATCAAAGCGACAATTCTGAAGATGGTGCAAGTTGTGGGGAAGAGGGAGGTCTTGATGAAGGGAAGCAGATTAAGCGGAATGTCATGAAAGAAGCATTGCAGTCTAAATTTGTTCATCTGCAGTTCTTTGCTTATCATGTATTCGATCTAAACATGACAATCTGAAAAATTAGCTGTGAATAGTCTTTGATTTGATGAACTAGAGTTATGTGGATGATGCATAGAATCTTTTACATTAAGGGTACTAGTGATCAGGTGTAAGCCCTAACAGCCTGGAACAACTTATTGTCAGGACATCCCCTTAATAGCTCATATAAAGAAATTATCAAGATTTCGCAATGCAAGTAGAGAGGCTTTTAGGCCGAATTCACTATCTATCCTTGCGTTCTTCAAGCTTATTGAACAAGATAAGGAAAGTTCATGACCACGATGACGAGAAATATGGTTGATTTTAATGTCTGTGGGGAAACTTTATGAAGAAAATTTTATATATTAAAGAGAAGTGAGTTAATTCAATTATATTTTAAACATTTTAATTGAATTGATATATAAATAATAAAAAAGTGTAAAAAAATATTTATATTAGAAAATAGGATTATTGTTTTATAGAATCACGTACTTAAAACTAAAAGATAATATCCTAACTCTTTTCTTACGTTTTTTAATGTTTAAGTTAAGCTTATAGAAAATTAAATTCTTTAAAAATTTTACATATAAAATTATAAAATGATAAAATAATTTTAAGTTAATTAATTAAAATATCATACTCTATCATTGAAATAATTCAATAATTACACAATGTTTTAAAAACCGGATCGAAAGTTAAATCGGTAAGCCAAAAGGTTTAATGTTTGAAAAGTTAAACTAACAGTCATAAAATTAGTTAAAGATTAAATAAAATTGAAGAATTTCAAGTTTAGTTAAAAAAAGAGATTGTTACATGAAAATTAATTGATTTATTTTAGTTTATAAGAATTTATTAATTTATGAAAATTGACCAATTAATTAATAAATTAATCAGTTTTTAACAACAATCATTATTAAAGTAAATCAAACTAGAAAGTTAAAAACTAAACCAAAAAATTAAACAATTTAAAATTTTTACGATTGAACCGAATGAACTAGCTAGATTTTTTATTTATTATAACCACATATAATAATCATGTAATATTCAATAAACATGTTAAGAAGTCCAAACCAGAGATAAGATTACAATTATGATTATTAAATAAAAATTAGTTAATTGCAACTATAAGGAAATTTCATTTACGAATAATATGATAGATGAAAACATATTTGTACTGAACCATATTTGTATCATTGATGGAACAAAAAATACTTATGAATTTTTGCTATAGTCTACAGGATAAGAAACTTGCAAAACTCTTTCTACAGATTTTTTATTGATTTCAATTTATTTCATATCCAAAATCAATCATATATTTATGGTAAATCAAGTTTTATATATGATTTCTTAACAGTTATGACTTTTACAATTACAATATTTTGTTTTATTAACTTATTACGTGTACTTTTTTTAAAACGAAGAAATCTGCAGTCGTTATCTTTTGGATGCGCACCGAGTAAACTTCCAGTTTAACGCAATAACATACAAATCACGCCAACCAAGTACTCCATACTAGGCAAGTCTTGTACGACATGCTCGATTGAGAAAGTGTAAGTTAAGGGGATTCAAACTCGACCACCCCTAGGGGCTTATTATGTGTATTTAATCATTAGTAACTCTTAAAAAATATTCTAATACTTTATTCATAAATTTGTATGTCAAAAACTCTAGCTTGAAAGGTTTTAAAAGGCCTTCTGCAACCATTACAAATTCATAATTGAAATTAAAGAAAAGATAAAGTAAACTACATTTAAAATAGGGCTTGTAACTCACTCTTAATTTTTTGGTTGAGTTATATTATTTTTAATTATATATTAATACATCCTCAAAATGTGTATGAGGAAATAAACTTGGTTTATTCTTATATAAAAGTCTCAAAGTGTTTAATATATAAAACTCATTTCAGTGCAAGGATAATTAACATAATACTAATCTTGGTGTAATGATAGAAACTCATTCAAACATTGAGATATCTAACTTTCTAGTAAAAATTAACTTAAACTCTACTTAAATAGTTGAATTGTAATTCAATTTGTCTTGAGGTCCTCAAAACTGAATATTAATATCATATTAAGTTGGTAAATCCTAATAAATGAACTAATTATAATTTTAAATTCAGCATTAACTTCTTTTTTAAATAAATAAATAATTGATTTAATATAAAAATAATTTATTAGAAAGATAGAATACGTAACAAAATTAGTGCTTAAAGTTTTAAATTGGTATAACTTACTTAAATTTATATATAAAAAGAGAGTTCATAATCCCAAGTTTTGTTATGTTCCAACGGATATTAGGGATAATAGGGGCTAGGGAATGTTATGGGCACGATTGAGATACCCAAATCTGATTTGACCCTTGTTTAGTCGGGCTGACCGTTATGGCTCTTTATTCCTTGTTCTTCCCTTCCGTTATGGCTTAATGAGAGTGACATTTAGGAATGGTTTGAGTCACTAATAAAATAATCACTTGCCCGACCCTGACTCAACGCAAGTAGAAACCAACAAAACCACGAACGTGTGCATGAAAACATGCAATTATGAAAATAAAAATAATATTCTCAATTAGGTGAGGCTTTGTGGCCTATAAAAGGGTGAATCTACATCTCATTCAGCAAAGAACCAAATTGGCGTGAATCTTCCAAGGCAGTGGCTGCTCCCTCCCCCTCAAAGGCTTCCCAAATTGTAACCTTCGATGCTTAGTTAGCTATGGAGTCTGTGGTCCATACCTTACCGGTAGGCGCAACTTGGGAGCCGCTGAGGGGGAAGCGAGCAGCCTATGCCTTGCCTTCAAGCTTTCTTCACCAGCACATATGATGTCTTTCACTCATATTTCTCATGTTAAATTTCTCGTTTAAACACAATTATTTAAAAAAAACTAATTACATTATTATTATTTTATTAATTTTCATGATTATTATAAATCAAATTGACTCAATTATTTATTAGTATTTATGAATAATTTAATTTATATAAATCATGATGGTCATAAATACTTCGAGAATGACTGACTTTCAAGTCTTTTCACATCTAAAAGGGTTCATTTTATAGCCAGATACGGAAATCCTATTCTCTTCAGGCAGTAATTTTCATAATTCAGGTCGAATTTTTAAAATGATGACTTTCAAGCTTTCACTTATTTAAAAAGGTTCATTTTATAACCAGTTTAGGGAATCCTACCGTCCACAGGCAAGGATTTCATAATTTAGGTAATGTTTTCTTAACAAATTTTACTTTTAGATCTAAAGAACTCTAATAATACATAATCTTATCTTTAACTAATAGAAAAATTATTTCCGAAATTTGTTTCTCCTTGATGATATTGATGACTGCCGGCTAGTTTCATAGGATTTTGATCGGAGATCTGTGTCCATGGCGTAAAATTTCAAGAGAAGAAGAAACTATTTGCATAAAATAGTTATATTATTCCTTCAGTTTCTTTATACGTTCTGGACATGGATCGCTAGGCATCGACACTATTGCCAAATTCCAGGATTTTTAGGTTCCGTCATATATAAGAACATGCTACCTTTCAGCTCCGAATGTCCAGTCCAGGACAAAAGCTGACCAGTTCCATG
Organism: Erythroxylum flavicans; assembly: GCA_027576715.1. NCBI lineage: Eukaryota > Viridiplantae > Streptophyta > Magnoliopsida > Malpighiales > Erythroxylaceae > Erythroxylum > Erythroxylum flavicans. Next base: position 3,287,646 of record JANZXP010000004.1, read on the forward strand.
TCTGTTACGACATCCATCTCAATAAGATTTCCAGAGAAGAGTTCGTCAAAACATTGAGCTGAACCTGAAAGTTTTGGCCGTGATTGATGATATCAAAATTTCAGGGTTGATCCCAAATGTGGGCTTACGAACATCTCTCATATCTCGTTGTTCAAAGAGGCTTAATTACGAGGAGTCCCCCCGAGATTTTCGTCCAAATGTAGCGAGAAGTTACAACAGCAACAATGCTTAATATAAATTCTATTATTTTGAGAAATTTAAAAAAGTTCAATAATACGTAACTTTATTTAAAGAAGTTATTTATTCCTCAAAAAGTTCAATAATACACAGTCTTATTTAAAAATGTTGTTTTAAAAAATGCAGCAAGAAGGTATAGAAGCAAATTCAACGACCTTACCTAAATTATTTAGAATTAAAGATAGGGATAACCACAATATCAATTTTTATTTTAATCATCATATTTTAAAAATTACTATTTATTCCTGTAACATTCTCTATCACACAATCACTTTTTTTTTGGAGTTATATATAAATAAAAAAATTAATGAAATATAACAGATAACTAAACGTAGTACTTGGAAATAAATAATAATTATGTGAAAAAACAATAATCCAAAGTAATTAGTCTTCAAACTTGTGCAAGTCTTGGTATTGAAGAGTAAAATTAAAAAAATTTCATGAGGATGCTTGGAAATTAATGAGGTGACATTTGTGTTAGATATAAACTAATATTACTTATTTATAAAGTCACTTGATTTTAATTTAGTTTTCTGGTAGGTCACCCAAATATTATCATTACTATTAGTGTTAGAGTTAGGTTATTATTATGAATAAATGGAATTTATAAATTTGAATCCAATAAATGGTGATTCATGAAATTGTTAACTTGGATTTGAGTTATCTTCTAAGTCTAAGGGAGACTAGACCTTATAAAAAATTCAATGATATAATTATTATTTTGATGGTTTTCATAATTATTACAATTAAAATTGCCTAGATTACTCTTGCATATTAAAAAATGGTTTATGATAGACAAAGGTACTATAAATAATAACAATATCAATCAACAATAAGAGTCGCAAAAATGATAATTTATTTATTCTTTTCTTATCAAAATAACTTATATACAAAAATAAGGTTAATAATATGTGAAAATAAAAAGTTTGAAAGATATTATTTTAGTAGTCCTTATAAATATCATAAATTTATATTATATTAATTATTCTTATATACCTTAGCTCATATTTTGATGTGCGAGCATATAATATTACCTAAATTGCTCTTACGCATCTTAAATTATTTGTTGATGTGTATGAATGTTTTGAATAATATTGGTCATTATAATCAAAGAACTAACAAAATAATGATCATACAATCATCTTTATAATCTATTACCATAAAGTTCTAAGTTTAAATATAATATTCTCAATTATAGTTGAGAAACTCATAAACAAAGATAAAGAGTCTATATCCTATTCTTAAGGTTGAAATATAATATATTTACGAGCCCAACACATAGAGAAAATATTTCTCTTGATTTTTACAAAATAATATTATAAAAAGATCTGGAGATACATATATTCAACACTACCCCTAGATAAGGTAAAACACTACTCCTAATTATAATACAACTGAGAGCATTGATGAAGATGTCTCTTGGTTAGAACTGTGACCTCACATGCAACGTAATAATAGTTTATGCTTGAATTTACTCTCTAACGTAGTGACAATCAATCTCTATGTATTTGATGCACTCATGAAACATTGGGTTAGCCATTATATGGATAGCAGATTGAGTATCACGGAAAATGGTCATGGGTTCATGATGAGTCACATCCAAAGAAGTCAATAAAGACTTCAACCATACCATCTCACTTGTGGCCACATTCATCGCCCTATACTCGGCTTCCAC
>JANZXP010000004.1:3291719-3315064 GCA_027576715.1 Erythroxylum flavicans
TAACCAATAACGTCAATAACGTTGTTTTAACTGAACGTCAATAACGTTGCTTTAACTGATTAAATGAAGAATTAGTTAAGAAGGTATGAGTCATCTCCTTGCTCATCTGTTCCCTGCCCTGCAAAGGCTGCTTCTTTTGTCCAAACAGTTCCCTGCAAAGGAGGTGGTTGTGCTGCGCCTGTCAAAGGCTGCATTTGTGCAAATTGTGTAAAGTTGGTCCTTTCTGTACTGGACCAATTAGATAGGAACATCTGTTATTTTTTGTTTTCTTTCAAAGTTGTATATAATCTCAACATGCGTAAGGAGAAGGGCGGCAATTCTGCTTTCTGTTTTTGTATTGGTCAAGTTTACTATTTACTGTTCAAAGTCTTTTCTTTCTCATACTAACCTTTCTTCCCGTATAGATATCCTACAAATATACATTGTCTACTTCTGGGCCTAAACTTATCCTTTAGTATTGGATTATTGTGCATACAACACAAGCGGCAAAACACCTTAACATGTTCGTAGGACAGCCTCACGCCAAACAAAATCTCATGATGTGATCGTTTGTTTAATTTAAAAATTGGCATTCTACTTGTGAGATAAACTACAGTTAAAACACATTCACCCTAAAAATAATAGGTAAAGCAACTTGAAAGTGCAATGCCCTTGCTACTCCTAAAATATTCTTATGTTTACAGTCTACCCTCCCATTTTGATTTGGTGTATCCATATAGCTAGTCTCATGAGCGATACCCTTCTCTATATAGAATTTTCGCATTGGCTCCAAATCGAACTCCAACCCATTATTACTTCATATGCGCTTAACAATCTTTTCAAATTGAGTTTCGACTAATTTGCAAAAATTTATTAGGTATCGACTAGCCTCACTTAACTGGTGTCCAAAGATATTAGTGCCAGACTATGAAGGAGTCCACTCTCTATATCTTAAAAGTCAAATGTAGACTAATAGACAAGGGCAGATATACTTTTATTCGTATATGTTGGTTTTTGAATTAAAGAAATGTTGTTATGCTCCTCATATTAACTGCGTTGCAACAAAGCATACAGGACCTAGAAAGAAGACAAGCTTCTTCCGAGTAATGTTTTATGGTTCGTATCATACCGGCTAAAAATAGTATCAAAATTAATAATATCCTATCAATTTCTGATAAAATATGAAAAGATTTAAAACTATAGGATTAAATTGTAAATTTAAAAAAAATTTAGCCCTAGCTATTGAAGCCTCCTTGCTCATTCTTCCCTCCCCCATTTTGGTCGCCTCTCTCTCAAATCACAGCTCTCACTCTCTCTCGATGCCCATTCATTGGTATCTTCCTCGTTGTTGTCTATCACTACTGCTTCTCCACTTAGTCGCTTCTCAATTGCTATCGTTGCTCCACCTCCGTACCACCATTTCTGCTTGTCACAAGCAAAGCAAACAAGGTTGAGCGTTGAGCACAACCTCAATTGCTAGAGTAATTGGTAAGCTTTGCAAGTTCTTATAGTTGGACCACAATCTCGGTTGATTGAGAGAAATTAGAGTACTTGTGACGTATAGAAGAGGAAGAACAGCGTCAAAGTCGCAGACTAGAGAGGCACAAAAGGAAGCAATTGTGGATTTTAAGTGTTTAACATGTGGATAGGCTTAAGCAACGTCTCATTTTCATATCCTTCAAGGTTATTTTAGGTTTTTTTTGTTTTAAATATGTTGCATATGGCACTATAGATAGGTTTAGTTTTACAGGCTTATGTATAGGTTTCATGCCTATGGATTTCTTTTCGTTATTTTTATAATTTTTTAAAAATTTCTAAAATTGAAAATAAAATATATTTTTTAAAGTTAAAATTATTGAATAAAATTTAATTAATTTTTAATTAATTTATTTATGAAATATAATTAATATGAAATTTTCATTTTTTATAAATTTATAATTATAATTATGATAATATTATTTTTATTGTCAAAATTAAGAGTTATTATAATAAAAAATTCCTTTTTCTTTAGTGGTGCCTATATTACTTTTAATTCAATTGTAATTATTAATATTTTATTAATGAACATACTTTTATTTATACGATTTAGATTCTTATATTTAGTATTCATTTGATTATATTAAAAAAATAAATTTACTTTAAAAACTTTCTTTAAGTAATGATTATAATATTTTATCATTAATATTATATATATATATATATATATAATGAGGATAGTTGAGTGAAAATTAAGTTTCTCAAAATTAGACTTATTTTTACAAATTACAATTTAAATTAATTAAAATTTGTTAAAGTTTTTATACTTTTAATTACGTATATTTTTTATGATAAAATGCTAATAAAGTAGTTATACTTCTACAATTTTTGACAGGGCATGTAAAAATTTATTTGATAATTAAATTATATGACACGATATATTAAAGAATTATTTTATAATTTTAAAAAATTATTCAAAATAGTATTTGATACCGTATAATATTAGACATAAATTCGGTATCAACGGTATTTATGACACTGCGCTTGAGTGCGTGAGATGGAGAAAGAAACGCGGTTTGACTTGTGCACTTACTAAGAGAAAGAGTCAAGAAATAGCGCAGCCATCGGAGTCATCAAGAACAAAAGAAACTGTCCCGACCGTCACGCAGGGTTAAAATTCAAGTCCTGGGTAATGAGATGTGAAATTTTCCTTCGGATGGAGGTCTGGTTTCACACTTTCAGGGTAAATGTTCTGTAGAATTATGGCACAGGCAGTCTTCTAATTGATCCTGCAAAACAACGGTATATTTATTTATGGACCTAATAGTCATTGGCAAACATTTTTACGATAAAAAGAAAAGTGTATTCTGTATAAAGCTTTTTCGTATATTTATTATGTTCTTTTATGTTCCAAACCTTCATTTCAAACCACTCCGCATGCACACGCAAGAAACGGTGCTTGAAAACGTAAAAGAGTACGTGTTACGAAAACGATGACAGGGCAACCAATCTAAGCCTAGCAGCCCAAAGGGATATTTACAGACATGACCCGGTTATTACACAACAATCTACGAAAGATCCAAGTCAAAACACTGTCCCTAACATATCTTATCTAAGATCCTATATACTAAAATGGGGGCATCCCTTTCTGATCATCAGGAAAAACAAAACAAAACCAAAGCACGAACAAAAGTAGACACAAGCTGTCTCTACCCAGAGTTGCAGACAAAACTTTGGATAACCTGGAAGAACTATTCCCACCAATTTCTACAGCGGCTGGTTACCATCACATTTTCATTGCATCTCCTCGACCCTATATACGTACGTAACTCAATAAGGAATAATGGGTTCGGAGCGATCCTGCACAGGCATCCTCTCTGAGACATCAGCCAAAGAAGCGAGATTACACCTGATGAGGGCCTTCACGAAATAACATGTCTCGTCCTTAGTGTTTCCCTCGGGTACATCCACAATAAATGATTCAATTACCAACGTCCCTGGTCTTCCTTCAATCACTTCGGGATGGACAGTCATGATAGACGAGTAGTTCTGCAAATCGATAAGAGTGACAATTAGCAGTAAGAATAACAAAAACCAAATTGGGAAAAGCGAGTGTGTGTTGGTGCCATTTTCATAGGCTAACGTGTACATGTAATGACACAGAAAGGTACACCAATTTCTTGAAAAATGGTATTCAATTTCAACCACCAAAAGTTTGCTCAGGTCAGGCGTGACCACAATCACCACAAAGATTCCTGTGAGGACTACATGACAGTATTCTATCTAACTGATAAGATGCCAATCACTCCTCCGAAAACATGGGTAAAGACAAATTCAGAGGTACAACATTTCCTAGCCCCCATGTGCCTGTATCCTACACGACGAAGGACAAGACACTTGCAACCACATAACTTCTGTACAAAGGTTCTCAACGGAATATACCCTTGTAACATGGAGTAGGAATCTCTCATCCATGGCGCTTTCTTATAATCTCTTACAGGCATAAATCTCTTTCCAACAATGGACGTCGGGAGATAAAGGCATAATCACTTGATAAAAACGAATTTCGCATTATAATTTGCATTTGTAATCCAGGAGCAATTAATCAAAAGCAAAATATCCGGGTTCCACAGAAGCTGAATCAGTAAAAATTAACCCTTGAACAACTGCCTAGAGCACAAAATATTGCATCATTAACTCCAGGAAGTGACACTAAATAGCAAGAACACGACCAGAGCATCAGCTTGAAGTGAAAAAATATGGAACAAATTAGTGAAGAAGGTAATAATACCCTGAGTCTATGATCGCCTCCAACAATCCTGATGCCCAGAATATGTTCCTCGTCGTCGAGAAGTTCTAGTCTCTCTGTGCTAGTAGTTGCAGGTAGTCCAGATCTAACATTCACTTCTCTAACACTCCCTACTCCAAGCTCCCCTTTCACTACACACCTTTGCACGAATGGCTTGTATTTCTGCGGCTGATCAAATCGCCTTACCAGTGACCAAACCTGATCCAAATTGCTTGAAGTTACTAAAGTTGTAAGCCAGAGCGACCAGAAACAAATTCGATTTATGCGTACTCTAAACACAAAGAACATAACAAATCCAGAGTATAAGTAAAGTTCCATGTTCTTTTCTGGAATTAGAAAATAGAACTCCAAATCTCAAAACCAAAATGCCAAAAATCAAAAAGTCAACGAGACCAGTAACTTCATAAACGTCACTGGAAATCAAGAACAAATTTGATACTCAACAACAACAACAAACTAAGTTGTACACAAGATAAGCAAAAAAGAAAAGGGTTAAAAGACAGCGAAAGAAGGAAATGAAACAAAACAAACTAAGATCATACCAAAATTCCGCATGAAAAAAAAAAACACTCTAAATTATAGACTGACACAAAGAACCCAACACCAGATCGTCAAAAACTTACAAGGTGAACTGGCGCTTTGATGTGCTTGACGACAAAAGAAGTGCACTGGTTCTCTCTGGGCTGGTGTGTGTGGTGTCTCTCTATGTACTGCGCCTCCATTGCACCGTAAACCTGATCAACGTTCATCTTCAACAATCACTGACCCGTCAACTCTCCCACTCAGCAACCAGCAGTTCCTCTTCGTCTGAAACTAAGAACAGAATCTGAAAGCTGTACGCGAAGATAAGCTTTTTAGTTGTGGCTGCAGAAACTTTGGCGAGTTTACAACCTCAAAGCCTTGACTTGGGAGTTAACAAAAATCCATGAACCCACCGACTATACTATTTTTATAATATTTAAGCAGCCCAATCGAAGCCTTCCTTGGGCCCTTCTCACTCTTACTAGATTAAGTATTAAATCAATATCTTTACGTTATTTTATTTGGACGTGAAAGTCGTGTTAGTCTGACACGGTTGTTGACGTGTTACGCCTGACAGACCATTCTCTGTTCACAAATTTTGTTGGTGCGGCAATAGGTGTATAGGATTGGCACGTTATTCGTGACAACCCACTAATGAAGTGAGTCTGCTTTTGAAAAGAGCCATTGTGACAGTACAAGTGGAAGGGATGTCATAATGACGTTATATGTTGAGATAATTACGCTTTGGGGTTTTGCCTTTTGCGTATGATTGCAGTTGAATATAATCACTTTCTATGCAAGCCATATTCCAAACAAATGGCCCTCGTTTTAATTGTATTTACACACTCACATCCCTTCAAAAGATAAATACGAAAAGGAAATTCGTATATAAACAAGTTGACCATCGTTGGCAAAGAGAGAATTTCATTAGTTTAGTTTCGTTAATTTGATAGCTGATTTTATTAATTAATTATATCAACTAATTTGATCAGAAAATAATATCAGTTATTTATTAAAAATGTTTGATAAAATTAGTTATTTAGTATTAATTATTGATATGTAAAATAACTTATGAGGACATGATTTTAAAAAAATTATAAGAACATGAATATTATATTTCTTAATATTTCGTTAAATATTCTTATAAAATTTAGAATTTAGATATTTAATTTTACAAATTAAGTTTATTACTATAATAAAAAATATAATAATAATCATAATAATAATAATAATAATAATAATAATAATAATAGGCCAACGTTAAATTCTTTATTAATATGAATGATGCAACGAGTTATATCATATTAGTACTTTTTATATAATGTGTATGAATTTTATTATTTAATAAATAAAAATATTCATAATTATAGTATGACACAGATACAGTATATACATAATTCAAAAATTATAATTGGCTTTTTACTATTAATTTTTGGCTAATTATCAAAAATGCTCTTCTTAAGAAACTTTTAAAAATTCGCTTATTATATCTAAATAAGTTAACTAATAAATCATTTATTAAACACATCAATAATTTTTTTAAATAGTCAAAAAGTTAACTTTTAGTTAATAAATTAAAAAACAGCTTATTAGTTGTTTGCAAAATACCTCCAAAATGTAGTATACATATATATTAAAAATAATAAGGTTAAACACACATTACTTTTTTATAATGTAACACTTTCGTATATATTTTTAATTTTTAAAATTATCAAAAACTTGTAAGTTTTAATTTTTAAATAAAATATACAATTTTTATTAAAAGAGTCAACAATGAAATACACGTCACTATTAGATTTACACATAAATAGTAGAAAATATACGTGGACGGATATAAACCCATTGGCATAACTCATTTATAGGGAAGAATAAATATCGATATTAAATAAAAATTATTTATTATTAGCCCTCTTTAAATCTCACGTGTCAACGAAATTTTTACTGAATATTGTTTTTGTTATTTTTATACTCTTATTAGTTATGTTTGTCTTGCCGGTAATTATTTTTAAGAAAATTTTTTATAAAAAATAAAAAATAAATGACAAATTTAAAGTTTAAATTTTAAAAATTTTTTAAAATATTAAACTACAAAAGAATTTAATGCAAAATAATATTATATTTTATTCTCATAAATATTTTAAAAAAACTTTACATTAAGTTAGTTTAAGAAATTTTGACCATAAAACTCAAAACAAAGAAATTCTTCAAACTGTATGAAATTTAGTAAAATCTAAAATTATACCACAGGGATTTATTTGAATTTTGGCAATTGAAATCAAACTCTTCATTACTTTTTTACTTTTTATGATGTAAGTTAGCTTCCTACTCGTAGCATAAATGATGGAAAAAATAGATTAAATGAAAATAATTAAAAAGTTGAGTATATAGATAACTAAAAGACTCTTACCATAATATATATACTTCTTCTTAGAGGATAGGTTGTATTATTGAATCTTTCCAAATTTTATAAAACAAAGGGATCATTACGAGTATTATTATTGTTGATTTTAGAATAGGACGAGATCTTCTGTATCTACTGTACTAACTTTATTCCACGTGATTTTATCCATATATTTTTTTAGGTCTCATATATTTATATGGATAAGATCGCGTGGAACTAAGGATAGCAGTGAGTTTTCAACCCGATTAATATCTGCATTACCTGACCCAAAAAATAGACATGAAGGCTCAAAAATAGATTTTAAATGGATGCTGAAAAATGGATATGAATATGGATTTGGATACGAGTCTAGTGATAACCCGAACCAATGGATACCCATATCCTACCCGTTTTTTATTAACTCTATTTTTTATGTTTTTTGAATATTTATGGTTAAATATAATAAAATATTAATATTTTATGAGAAGAACAACTTTAAAATCTTCACTTTACTCCTCAGTCCTCACTTTTTTTATAATATTTTATTTTCTTATAAGATGATAATAATGCAAATGATATAGAGATGGAGTTTTGAATGTCGTGGAGTTCACGCAAAGACAATTTAAAGCTTTAGATATTTCAGTCTTTATTCCAGTTCTTGATTGTGAAAAATATATGTTGTCTTTGTACTAAGTATTATGATTTTTATTATTCCAATTTTATGATTTTTAAGACATACAAATTAAAATCTTGACTTATTATTATTAAACTAATTTTGATTTAAAGAGTTCGCAAAAATTTACTCTTTATATTTGCTATTTAGAAGTTATATTTTTATGTGCTATACAACCCGATAGATATTTAAAAACTCGAACAATCTAATAGATTTAGATATGGACAGTAAATTATAAAAATCGATAAATATAAATATGGATATAAATTGAGTTATAAAAAATAAATATAGATATAAGTAAAGTAATTCCCAAACTGAACTCTACCTGTTACCGTCCCTGTATAAAGTAGAATTAGTACAAAATAACGGGTACATCGAACCTGATTCTTTTTAGAATGGACCGCATTACACAATTAACCAGGAATCGTTGAAACCTCAATTTTCTTACCCGTCTGCCCATGTTTTAATCGAAGACCTGACAAACGGGTACCAGGACCAGGAGAAACTGAACACCAGCCCTTGGACCTTTTGAAAGGACAGCTAACTACCAGATGTTGTTACATTGGACCATGTTAAGCAACACGACAACGGATGTCTAACCTTTTTAACGTCCATTATTGGAGAACCCAAAGCACCGTGAACTGCGACTTTGTGGGAGGCCACCATCTTCTGCTTCTGGTGGTCCTACAATGGTTTATCCTTTGTTTTTTTCTCGTTATCTTATTCGTCAATTTTTTATTTTTTATTTTATTTTCCTTCTTTAATTGTTTCTAATAACGGGCACCTTATTGGGTAGATGCCAGCATTATCTCTATTTTTTTTTAGCATTCTCGTCACTTACTTATGAAAATGGTTTACATGCAGGATTTAATATATTCGTATCATTTTAGATTATTAACTGTAATATAATTTATAATTGGTAATTAACAACTTAATTATATTAATTATTTATAGTTTGATTTTTAATTTTAATTATATATTTTTATCATACATCTTTTTTCTCATATTTTATTATTGTTTTTAATTAATGATTCTAGAAAAGCACTTAATTGAAATTTAAAATTTACATTATTTTAAATAAAAATAAATACGAAATTATCATAAATATAATAGATTAATTTTTGTGATAATTAAATAATATTATAGAATGAAAATTTTTAAATTTTATTAATTAAAATAAAAATATTAAATTACAAAAGACTTTGATGTATTTAACTTTTATTTAAAATATTATAGTAAATAACATGATAGACAAGAAGAAATCAATAAAGAATTTTTATCCAAAACAACAATATAATATAACAAATCAAAATCGTGTAATGATTAAATAATAAAATAAAATATTATAATAAATAATTTATAATAAAAATAATAAAGATTTTTTATTCAAAATTTTTTATTTTTTATTGACTTGATGGCACTAAACTGATTTCCCATCCAACCCGCACTATCCCTCCTCCCACCAAAAGCTTTTTTCACTTGGAGCATCGTTGAGTTAGATATACGTATAAAGGGCGTGGTGGGAAACTGGCCAGTGTACATGTCAGAGTTAAAGTCTATAAGCGCGTGTACTTGGATTTGGCTCTTGCGCCATGTTCATTGCTTTTCCAGTTCCGGGTAAAAGTAAGAATGGTCCTTTAGCTATAATAGTCATGTCTTTCTTTTGTTGACAAGGCTTACATATTTAGAGTCCTGAATAGCTCCGGTATCTCCCGTTTTTGGAGCATTATGTTTATGGGTATCCTTTAACTTGACTTTGGTCACTTGAACAAGTAGTACATAAACATTGAGAGAGGAAAGTTCCACTTCGTAAGTGGATAAGATCGTAAGTGATAAGTCAGAGGACGTCATTTCGCTAGTTTAATAATGAAAACTTCAAACAGGCTAATTCAAATTTTAACTTTATAATTTAATTTAGTTTAACAATTTTTATTATTAAAAATCAATTTATTTATTAATTAACTGATAAATTAATATTTTTATGAATCAAAATAAAGTGATTATTTTTTATTTAACAGTCTCTTTTTTTAACTAACCCTTAAAATTTTCGATGAGTAAAAATAATATTTTGCATTATTTTTAATAATTTTTAATTTTATTCAATTTTTAACTAACTTTATAATAATATAATACCAGATGAATCTTTTAAATCTTAAACTAGATATCGGTTTAACTTCGAATCCGATTTTTAAAATACTAATTTCTACCAATACTATCACAACTATTAAAATTTTAATATCTTAACCTAGAAAAAGAAAACCTAGGATTAAGGTACTATGATGTTGGGAATCCAATGCGAGTTGTGTCACTTGTGGCCTGCCATACGAAGACAAGAATATTCAATTTGTATTGGATGGCCTTTGCCACGATTCATTTGTCTGTAGTCATTGGAAAAACATCATAATAAAAGTAACCTTCTTTTGTTTAGATATCGTGTAAAAAATTCCAAACTTTTTTTTGGACAAACCTAACATCATGCTTATTCCCTATAGGTAAATCATCGATCACGGTATTGCCACCGATTGGCCAACACAAAAGGACATTTACCCTTTTTATCTTAAGCCAAAAGTTCTTATTAAAAAATTGGATAATTCATCTTAAAATATTTAACCTTTGTAAATTTTTTAATAATGAACAATTTAGTTCCGATAGTTTTTATTAACGACTACAAAATTTAACCGATTCGGTCGATTTTATCATAAAAATTTTAAATTGTCTAATTTTTTAATTTAATTTTTAATTTTTTCAGTTTAGTTTACTTTAATAACTCTTGTCGTTAAAAACTTATCAACTTATTAATTAATCGATCAATATTTATTAATTAATAAACTTTTATAAACTAAAATAAAACACTTAATTTTTATTTAATTAAGTGTTTTATTTTAGTTATCCTTGAAAATTAATAATTGCAAGTTTTATAAAAAAAAAGTCTAATATAAGCTTTTTAAAGTGACTTTGATTATCCAATAATTAAAATTTTAGACCTAAAATTTTAAAATTCTATATAAAAAAAGATGTCAACTTATTATATCTTAAATTTTATTTTTTTCATTTAATATTTAAAATTATTAGCAACTAGTAATATTTTGTTTAATATATATAATGAAAAATCATCAATAAAAATTAGAATATAATCATAAAGCGGCTGGAGCACTTACTTTTTCTATTAAAATATTTTACCCTGAGTCACTTAATTAAATAAAATTTAATAAAATAAAGTAAAAAATCAGATCATAGATGATCTTATTCCCTAATAAAGACCCGTCTCTAGAAACAAGAACCAACAACATAGGAAAGTAAAAAGGCCACCACTTAGATAAAAGCTTATCAACTGCTGCTTCACTTTTATAGAGTAGTGAAACAACCGAGATTGTGAGATTTATCTAGAAAACGAAGGAACGTCAACATAATAATGACGGAATCTGACTGGTCTTCTAAAAACTCCAGAACTAGTACCATGATTGAAAATAAGGGGGTCCAGTCCACCTTCTAACTTTTGGTTGCATCCTTCGCTACTAAGGTTGCTGTAAATTGAATTTAAATTAATTTTTAAAATAATATTATTTTAATATTAATAAAATCAGATTAAAATTTGAATTAATTTTGAATTTTATGTTTGAGAGATTAGCTTGAATTGAGTATTTGGATTTATTTTATCGTCTTTAATCATCAATAATTTAAAATAATATAATACAAATTACTTGTTATGTTTTATCGTTTAATCCAATGTTTTAAAAATCAGATCAGAAATTAAAGCAATAAAATAACAAGTGTACCGTTTAAAATATTTAAACAATATTAGATCGTTGTAAAAAGGCTAAAGACTCAATAAAATTAAAAATTTTAAAATATGATTGAAAGTAATTTTTTACTATAAAAGAATTTAAATTTTAATTAAAAATTATTAATCAAAAATTAATTGATTTATTTTAATTTATAAAAACTTATCACTTTATAAAAATTAACCGATTAATTAATAAAATGATCAATTTTTAATAACAGAAGTTATTACTTATTAAAAAAATCAAATTTAAAAATTAAATAATTCAAAATTTTTAATCGATCAGGTTTTTTAACGATTGGACTAAACAATCTCATCTGAGGCCCAAAAGATGATAGGCAGAGAAAGCATATTCTGGGTTTATACTCCTTTTCCTCTGGTGCAAATACGGCTTGGGACGCTGACAGTTCCACGACGCTCGAAATTAGATAACTTCTACCGTTGAAAGTGTTTTAGAACTGACCAAATTGCTGCAAACGTAGATCTAACTGGTACAATTTGTTTTGTGTATGTTTTATTAGTTTAACAATTTTAGGTTCAAGTCACAGTTGATGAACTAAGTTAATTATAAATTTAACTAGTTAAATAATTTATCTAAAATGTATAATTTATATGCAATTTTTTAATATACGCTTAAATAATAATGATTAAAATTTTTATTATTATAAAATTAAATATTTTAATTAAGTAATATACCTCTAATTTATATTATTTAAAAATATTAAAATATAACATGATATTAATATCAATAATAATTTACTTTAAATTATGGATGTCAGGTTTTTATCCAATCCTTGTCTAGTTACTTCTCGCGGAGGATAAAGAAAATGGCATTGAGGGAACGTGTGGTTCTTACGTCTCAATGGATACATAAAGGTTTGCGAACTTTGTAGAAGCTCCATCCTTTTACTTTCTATTATATGCCCAAAATATTTAACAAGAAGCCCCTCCTCGCACGCTTAAGTTGGACATGGGCTTCACCGAATCGGTGCAAATCAGGTTAAGTATTCAACTCGAGCTCACTAATTCAAAGCCCAAGAAATTAAACAACACACACATTGTCTTATTTAGAATAGTTAGGTTGAGTTGTCCAAGCCCAGTCTTCTATTGTAGTACAATAGGGCTGAATCCATCTGATTGCTGCGCACGTGACCTGAAATATGTTGAGGGTATATAGTCCACCGCTCGAAAGAATCTTCAGTGCGGAGAAGAATCTTTGTTGGAGAGTACACTTGGCGAGTCTCTGTTTCGCGGTTTTCCGTTTCTCGGCGGAGACATCAGGTGGGTCCGCCCTCCACGGCGTTGCAATGTGGAGGCTGCTCCTAGACCTACCCCATGCAACCGCACATTTGGCTTCGTAAGAATTTGCCGTACTTTTACTAAAGTACCCTTGCCCTTAACTGTATAGTCTCGCTTCTCATTCGCATGACCAATATGTCCCCGTATTTTTCTCTATTAAGCCACAGATCAAAATTTTCTTTTTCATTTCAGTCTTTAATACGAACTATTTAAGCTTTTTCTAGGAAAAAAAAAGATTTAAGTCATTACTTGCTTAATAAACCAACAGGGGCAATTAAGTCATTAGATGCTTGAAGACAACGTGAACAGATTCTCTCTTTAAATTGGATTCTTCCTGTCGATTCTTTCATATATCGTATGCAGATAGAGAGTTCCATACAGACACTAAGACTAGCACACCGGACCTCGCCGGAGAGATAGGGAGGGTGAGAGAGAAGAGCGTTAATTATTGCAAGTAAGTGAAAGTACACATAGAATCGGAGATAATCTTGAGAAACTCTTGGCTCTGCACTTCACCATATCTGGATCGCATTCTTCATATTGTTTAGTCTAACCGTCGCTTTCTCTCAATACGTAAACACGCTTGTCCCGATGTTTAATTTATCTGAGAATCTTTGCATTGCACGAATTGATAGTTGGTTTTGAAGTTGTTACAGATTTCACTTTGGAGATACTACTCCAGAAACTAGATCGCACTGGCGCCAGAGATTGGAGGTAATGTGGTTTCTTATATGGAATTTCATTGTGCCTTTTTTGATTATTTTCTTTCCTATTGTTTTCGCACCTCATGATTCTAGAGTTAAAAAATAGTAACAAGAGAACTTAATCGCGCATATTGATTTTTCTTTTTCGGATCACTAAATGTGACAACCGATTCGGCGACTAGGGAGTTTCCTTCTTTATGTAGATCAGTTCGATGAAATTATACTATGAGAAAAAGTTGAGAGTATAAAGTAGTTGAAACAAGAAAGGGAATTTCCATTCATCGGTTATGGGAACTTCTTTAATGTCGTCCTTTATCGCCCACCCGTATCATTAATAGATGTGTAGAAGTAGGAGTCGGAAAGTTAAGTCATGGCTGTCGGCAGCTGATTACATCTGGCGAACATGCACATTCAATAAAAAACAAATTTATAAACCTTTTTAGCCTTTTTTTCTGTTTTTCTTTTTAATCTCTTTCGAATGTTTGTTTCTCCAAATTTTTGTATTCTTTTTGCTTTCTGTTTCTATTTTTCTCTCTTATTTTTATGGACGTATATATTTATAACACATGTACCGAAACAAGTGGTTGATAGCTATTCGAAGCTTCCTATAGATGCTTCCGATCTTATTAGTTTGCGTTCAAGACTCGGGAAGCTTTGTTAATTGTTATAGACAAAGAATGTTATGAACTGGGCGGAGATTTCTATGTAGGATAAAGTACTAGATTGGTCTAACCAAAAATCGTTCTCTACTTGCATTATCAAACTTTAATATTTTTAAATTCGCAGTTATTCTTTTATAATTCTAACTACCTTGCAATTGTTTTTTTTTCCAAAAATTTTGGATTTAGATTTTAAATAGATGTAAAAAATTTGATACCCATAAATTTAAATTTTTGCAGGATAAATTATATCTAAATATGTATAAAAATATTAATGAGATAGGACTAGTTTTATCTTTAATCATATGAAGTTGTATGTATTGAGGAATTATTAGGAAACTAGCATGATTGCAACTTAAATAGGATAAAATAAATTTAAATGAAAAATATATAATTGAAATTATTTATTTTCGTCCATGACTTTTAGTTTATTTCAAAATTTTGATGAACAATATTATAACTAATATTTATAAGAGAAGTAAATTTGCAATACCTATTTAAATTACTAAAGGGATGGGAATCGTTTTATCTTTCATCGTGAGGCTAAGTTTTTTTATAAATTATTTGCTAGAAAATATGACCGTTGATTAAATAACATAAAAATAGGACCTACTTTTTCTTACATTAAATATGATTTCTACTACTACAAAATATCATTTAATTAAATTGGAATACCTTTATTATACTCAATAACTACTATTCTTAATAACAATGTAAGGGTTTTCTGTTAGGTTTGATCTAATTGTGGCATAGAAACAAAATTAGGAAAAACTAATTTGATCAATAAAAGGACATAGACACAAACTTCGTGAAACAGTTAACCGATTGGTGGAAAGACGGTTCAATTATGATGCATGTCAATCGTATAAGGATTACAGGATCTTTGAAACCCTTGGAAACCTAGAGTAACATGATAGTTGACGGCATCCAATTTCCTTAGTCACCTGCATAATTGGTCTACATTGGATCAGTTTTGTTATTTAACTTTATCCAAATGTTTGCAATTGCTTTTTAGTTGATAGAAGTCCGAGCTTTTAACTTCTTCAATGTAGGTGAACTAAGACCCAGGGTTTTCTACGCCTGGGTGACGCTGAAATTTGGGACGAAGTAGGCTACTAGTTCCCCGCGTGATTATTAACGTACACGCTTTAACTTTCACCTACGAGACAAGCGTCTTACTCTCATCAGATAAACGTTCGTAATCTTGTAACGTCTTATTTACCCTTTGTCCTTTTGAGCCACCAGTTTTCTGTAGCAACTTTATCAGTGAGAAGTTAAAACATTACTCCTCTCAGATTTGATTTGTTGTAATCTTGTAATGTCTATTTGATTTGTTTATCATGCCATAATTCAGAAATCTACTGGTGCGGCGTTACCCAACAGGGCTTTTGGGTAGACTTTCCCAACCGGTGTTGGAAATTTCAGTTTTAAAGAGCCTATTGTACTGACAAAAAACCATCCATTATTTGACTCCAAATTCCAGGAGTATGGTCAAATTGCAAAGCATATACGCAAACTTGGTTGGTGATTGGTTATCGGATTAATCGAGTATATTGTCTAGGGGCATGTGTGCTATATCTACCGTTTTTGGCTTCAAATCAAACTAAACGGCTTTTATATTGTCCTTTCTCTACAAATGATAGCACTGCTGGATTGTCTTTGCGTTCCTTAATTCACCGATCAAAACAATGTCTAAGTTTGTAGTTAATTTATAAGTTTTGGCTGTTGTCCAAAAGAGTTTGTGTCATCTTACTGTTCTTTCGTGATTACCAATGCACATAGTTCTCCTCGTTGTCATACATTACTCCTTCATGGCACCTTGATTTGTTCTCAAGAAGTTTGACAGACTTCAAGCTTTGGTTTAGAGAGCGGGGAGTGGGGACGATTTTACTGAAAAAAAGAGCTGTTTTCTCAGGTCATCCTGGGTGGAAGCGACTGTAAGTTAGACCTAGCTTCGTTGCAGCTACAATTTCTTGCGAGCGATGGGATGCAGTTCTATGACCATTCCCACTATTCCGGCAACTTGTCCAGGTGTCTTTAAAGAATTCAATGGTCTTCGACGTTCAGATTCAAGCAATGACTTGTGCACGCAAAGCAGGATGCAGAGGTCCCAGTCGGATAACCACCTTTGCTATTCCGTCAACCGTATACGTTCCAGTGCAGTGCAACCAAAGCTAAAGAACAGTCGCTCCTTCAGCATTTTCCCATTCCAACTACCGAGCTCCATAATTCCAAACTCTCTGAGGTCATTTCCTTTGGACCTTGAGACTAGTAAGGACATGGATATGGATGAGAATTCGAAAGATTTGGGCAACGTCGAAAGTTTGGAGGAAGAAGACATCGAGGGTAACGATAACAGGGAGGTAAAGAAGAGGGCTAATTGGGTAGAGAGGCTACTGGAGCTCAGAAGTTACTGGAGGGACAGACAACAATCGGAGGACCTAGACTTTGATGATGAAACTTATGCGGTGGATGAAGATAAAGACTGTATGTGTCATGATGATGATGAAAGCGGCTGTGATGTGGATTATAGCTCCGAAGAAGATCAAAGAGCAGAGATGAAGTATGATCGTGAGACATTTTCAAGGTTTTTGACTCGGGTACCATGGTCAGATGTCAAGCCATTATCAAAGCTGGCTTTCTTGTGCAACATGGCGTATGTTATACCTGACATTAAGGTACGACGTAGTAACACCATTCTCTTAAATTCCTTCGTTTCCCCTCCTCCTTTTGACTGATATTGTAAATCCGAAAAATAAAAACAGCTAAAGAAAATATATTTTCTACCTATATCCAGCTAATATAAATTATATTTATCCAATTAACCTGCAGCCAAAGGATCTCAGAAGATATTACGGCCTACATTTTGTAACATCATCCTTAGAAAAGAAAACAGAATTAGCTGCTTGTACAAAAGCAAAACTTGGTCAGGACTCTGTTAGTGTAGTTGAGGATTCCAATTCAAAGAGCATTGACAATCCAGAACACAAGATTCTCATTCACCCCTCAGTTGCATATGAGATTGCTGCTTCAGCTGCGTCTTATGTCCAATCCCGCGCAAAAGGTCTCCTATCTAAAGTCTCTCAGTCCCGTGAAGGTGATTGTAGAGATTCAAGTTATAGGGTGGTCCAGACGGAGCTGGAAGGGGAGAGCTCACCTAGAGTATATAACTCAGAGGTGGCTGCTTATGTTGCAGCATCAACAATGACTGCAGTGCTTGCAGCAGGGGAGAAGGAAAAACAGGAGGCCGCAAGGAACCTTCAGTCACTTCACTCCTCACCCTGTGAATGGTTTGTTTGTGATGATTTTAGCACCTACACTCGGTGCTTTGTGATTCAGGTAATGAAACATGTTATTCTCCATTATTTTGCATGAGGCATCTGATAAGGGATTAGGTTGCAGAAAAGATGCTTAGGTATCAGAAACTAACTGTTCTCTATATTTGCTGAAATGCAGGGATCCGACTCCTTGGCTTCTTGGCAAGCGAACCTCTTCTTTGAACCTGCTAAATTCGAGGTTTGTATTTACTATTTAGTACAAACTTTTCATCTTTGACTGAGACCTTAAATTTGATGAGGCAGAATAACCAATATACTGGCTTTAATTGCTTTTTGAGTGAAAATTTTTAATTATTAGTTTATATTAAGATAAGTGAATTTATATTTTAACTCAAAAATTTAAGATACAATATTAATTATATTGTTATTATTTGATGAACCATTCATTTGAATACAATTATTTTATTCGACTAAATTAAGTATATACTATTTACAATTTAAAATACATTTTACTTGAATAACTTGTTCAATTCTATTTTATAAATATATATTAGTTTGATATTAATCTTTATATTTCATAATTATTATTTTTATTTTAAGAAGATGAACAGTTTATATATAAAAAGACTTATATTTGGCCAAAATTTTAAAGCAATTATTTTTGAATAATTTCAACAACACCACCTAGTAAAAATCTTGCTATGCAAGGTTTGGGAATTTTTGAATAATTTATTATATATAAATTACTTGTTTTTTATTTATTCTCAATATGAAATTTATTAATTATTTAACAATGTTCGCAGGAAACAGAGGTGCTTGTTCATAGAGGGATTTATGAGGCAGCAAAGGGTATATATGAGCAGTTCATGCATGAAATAATTGAGCATTTGAATCGACATGGAGAACGTGCAAAGCTTCAATTTACTGGTCATTCTCTTGGGGGCAGTCTCTCTCTTTTAGTCAGCTTGATGCTTCTGAGCAGGAAGGTTGTCAAGCCATCCACTCTTCGTCCCGTTGTCACCTTTGGCTCACCATTTATCTTATGTGGCGGCCAACAGCTTTTGAAAGATTTAGGGTTAGATGAAAGCCATGTTCATAGTGTGATGATGCACAGAGATATAGTCCCAAGAGCTTTCTCCTGCAACTATCCCAACCATGTTGCGTTATTACTCAAACGTCTAAGTGGCACCTTCCAATCACACCCCTGTCTTAATAAGAATGTGAGTATTATCTTTCGTAACTCTGTAATTGCAATTTAACCATCAGGATCATATCAAATAAATCCTAATGAGATAAGAGTATAGTAAGTAATTTCACCTTTTTTCCTTTATTTTTATGCAGAAACTCTTGTACTCTCCATTTGGTAAATTACTCGTACTTCAACCTGATGAGAAATCGTCCCCTCCGCACCCCTTGCTTCCCGGAGGGAATGCACTGTATGCTTTTGGTAAGACTCAATCTAGAGAACACTATGCAAGTGCCCTGAAAGCATTTCTCAACTGTCCTCATCCACTGGAAACTCTCAGTGCTCCAACGGCGTATGGTTCAGAAGGTA
Organism: Erythroxylum flavicans; assembly: GCA_027576715.1. Taxonomy (NCBI): domain Eukaryota; kingdom Viridiplantae; phylum Streptophyta; class Magnoliopsida; order Malpighiales; family Erythroxylaceae; genus Erythroxylum; species Erythroxylum flavicans. The sequence goes on from JANZXP010000004.1 coordinate 3,310,835, forward strand.
CAATCTTAAGAGACCATGATTCAAGCAATTACCTGAAGGCTGTAAATGGAGTTCTGCGGCAAAACACAAGGTCACTTGACCGCCATGAAAGAAAGCCAAGGACTGGCCTATGGCCACTGCTCAATTCACCTTCTCCTCACTCATGGGACCATGGTAATCACGTAGAGACCGGCATGCGACCAAAGGAAATAATGAGCGGCGTGTGAAGCACTTATATCTAGTTCTCAAACAAAGCAGAGGGGGAAAAAATGCGCGAATTTCCTGCAAGTCTCCTTGCCCCTGTTGATTCATATGTTTGGTGCACAGGCCATCAATTCCGACCTCCTATGTGGTATAATATATATATATATATATATATATATATACTAGCAGAAATAGACTGCGTAAATGCGCAGTCATATTCTAAATAAATATGTTGTCTACTTAATTTGAAATGAAAAAGTATTGTGTAACTGAATATAGTGTAATTTAAAATTTTAAGAAAAAATAGAATTGTGATGGAAAATAAAATTTTGTTGAAAAAGGGAGAAAAATATAATAGTTAGATTATTTCGAATAAATTAATAAAATAAGTAAGTTTAAATATAAAATTTAAAATTTAAAAAGTTGGAAATTTATAGTAATTATTGAATAAAAATAAATTGATGAATGAATTAAAAAGATAAATTAATGAAATATGTGAGTAAACATTCTGAAATTTATATCCTAGTTTAGTAAAAGTTAAGAGGAAAAGGTGTAAATAAATGTGTTATAATATTTTAGGACATAATTTAAAAAATAAAGATATAATTTTAAAAAAAATGTATACGACCTGATTTTGAAAATTTTAAGGAGTTATGAGTGTATGTTATTTGATGAATGGTTAAATATGTATAAATAAATATTGTTAATTTTTAAAATTTGTGAGTAAAAATTAAAAAAAATGTAAATGTGGATAAATTTGTTGTAGAGAAAATAAGTAAAAATATAAGAGTTAGAATATTTTAAATGAATTAATAAAATTAGTTAGTAAAAATTAGGAATAAAAAATAAAATAAAATTAGTAAATGTATATTGTTAAGTAGATAAGAATAAATAAATTAATTATAATATTTGAGTTAAAAGTTGAAAATTTTTAAAAAATTATGTGTCACCGATGTGACTAAAATTTAAAGAAATAAAAATGTTAAAATGAGTCACAGGTGTGACTTAGACTGAAATTTAAAGAAATATGTATAAAAGAAATAAGTCACAGGTGTGACTTAATAAGTCACGCCTGTGACTAAAAATAAATCCCTAAAATTGTGTGGATTTTCAATTCAGTCGCACAACTAAATATCATGCTTGCGCGAGAGACGTAGCGAGACGCAACAAGAGGAGACCAGACCAGTGAAGACGCAACTGAGATGACCTTCGCAACGTGTAAGAGGACATTTTAACGTACGCAGTAATGTCAGCGACGTTTGAGAGAAAGGATTTCCCCACCTTCATTTGTGGTTTGTGGTATTGGAAATAGCATACTCAGGTGTGTCAAAGGCCAGACTCGTCCCGAAAACGAAGCTGCAGCAGATTCGTGAAGACGGAACATAGGTATAATCCTTTCTTTAATTTATCATACACTGTATTGTAGAAAATCAAATAAAAATTGCAGATTGAAAATGTTGGGTAATGAAAGGATTAGCGGCTTTTAGGAAAGTAGTACTTCCTCTCGGTAAAAAGTATAGGCTTTCCCTCAATCACTTTCTTAAGAAGGCAAAAGTGAAAAAACACTCGTTTCAAAAGCTTTCAAGATATATCAATTTTCAAGTTTTCCTACTAGTAATGTGCACTATCTGACTTATCATTGTACATCTTGTATAAAGCAGTACCTTACTCGATGACTAATTGTCATATGAGCCCAACACTTTTGCTACAATCACTATATTTGTCTTCATTGTTATCTTGAAAGTATTTAAAGATTTAATTAAAATAAACATCATATAAGGCAAAGTCAAGGATGAAGAAGACAACAAAAGCTACAAGAAAGAAAAATATCAGATTTTAGCAAACCAGAATAGGTTCGCTAGTCCACTAAATGGCTTCATTATGCCTAACATTGACTAATATGAGGCTTATGTTTTAGGATTACCAAGAATTGCAAGCTATCTGTAGTTGTGTTTTTGTAATTTTTTTTATTGTTTCAAGTAAGGTTATCAAGTATGCCTCATATGAGATTCTCGACATCTTTATCTTCTCAACCGGATGATATGCCAATTTTAAGTAATCCTTGTCTTCAATTTGACAATTGTGAGAGCCATTTAAGGTGTGCAACTTTGAAAGATCGTCAAATTATTCCGAATCGATTTATCGATCAAGGAGCTATTACTAAATTAGGAATAGCAGACCAAGTGAATGAATTGTTGCATAACATAGGATAGGATAGATTTGCTGAATTTTAAAAAAATTCATATGTTGAATTAACTCTAGAATTTTTGAGTACTTTACAATTGATTTTAAACGATGATGGTGTTGTGAATAATATAATATTTAGATTGATGAATATGCCGCATGTTATTACTTTAGATGTACTGAATAATATATTTGATTTTTCGGATAGTGATTTATGCAACTACCATTATGAATTTAGGCCTACAGAATTTTAGAATGAAATTACTAATTTAAGAAACGCTTTTTCTCCAAATAGGTTTAAATCGTCTGCTTTAATGGACCCTAGCCTTCGTCATCTTCATAGGTTTTTAACTTCTACGTTATTTGGTAAAGGAGATAGCCAAGGTGCAGTCTTTAAGGCGTAATTGTTTGTGTTATGGTGTATGGTGCATGCTAAACATTTTAAAGTTGGTTTGTGGTTAAGTGTGCATCTATTTGGTATAGCCAAAGCTAGAGCTGGCAAAACAATAGTTAGAGCATTTGTCACCCAAATTGTAGAATACCTTGGTTTACTAGCGAGAGAACAGTTGTCTATGAAGATTGTTAGGCGACAAGGTGATTGTTATGCTCTCGTTAACGACGACACAGCAGAAGCTTTAAATAGCAAGCATAGTCATAATGGTGTAGCTGAAGGTAGACAAGAGGATGATGTTTTGCCATCCGAAGCTAGACGTTGGAACATTGCACCTAATTTTGTTGAATATCAATCATTGCTAAATCAACTAATTACATTTGAACGGGAAACGAATGATAGATTAGACAGGATTGAGGCTAGCATAGCGGAGATGAAGAATTTCCTAGCGAGCTTAAATACTAGTTCCAGACAGAGTCTACCATCATCTTAGTATTGTATTTCTATCTTTTTCTTTTTATTATTTTTATTGTTTGTCATTAAATTGTTTTTAGTTTTATTGTTTGTCTTTATTTATGTTGTTTGCATCTTTGATCCTTTGTTTCCTTAGTATTGTACATCGCGTGTTTGGTTTCTTGTTTAATAGTTAGAGATGCATGGTTATTAAATGAACTTGACCAGGATTGTAAATGCATAATATGAGTGAATCAATATATTTGCATACTTAAACTAATTGACTTGGATTTCAATTGAAATGATATTAGCTTGTTGTGATAGATGAATGACACCTTCCTTTGGTAAGAATTTGAGCTTTTTTGAAACATTAAACACCAATTAAAAGTAGTTATTACTGAGAGCATTCTTTCATGGTTAAGCAGATCTAGAACTTGCTTACAAATACTAGTTGAGATTACATAATCTTATGCAAACATTGAAGGGATGAAAGGCATTTAGGATTTACCTTGACAGCTTAAAAAGCTACCATGACATTATACTAAGTGAGCTCCCTTAAGCTTAAACGAAACTTTTTGTTAGTTGAAACCCAAAATATGAGCCTTGGCCTTAATTGTTTATCTTTTTTCATCACCTCCGTCATAAGAGCAAGTTGAGCATTTAAAAGGTATAATCGATTATAGGGAATAATTGTGGAAGAAGCATAGCATATAGTTAGGTTATAAGTTAGTGGTTGCAATAATTTGTATTTGTTGTACAGTTTTTCCCTTTTTGAAGTTATGTTGTTGTAATGTGGAAAAAATGAAAATATATCAAGTAAAAAAATGAGAAAAAGGAAAAAAGGAAGAGAACCAAAAAAATGCGAATGAAAAAAAGAAAAAAAGAAGAGAAAAAACAAAAAAAAGCGAAGGAGGGACAAGTCATGAAGCTTGGTAGGGTTAGGTTTGTAAATGGAAAGAAAAAATTGAATGTTTTATGTTTTATCGGTTTGTATTATTTTAAATGCTCAATTAGTTCTA